>JAVQJL010006507.1:0-11044 GCA_036024295.1 Nannoperca obscura
AATATATATATATATATATATATATATATATATCTATATATATATATATATATATATATATATGTATATGTATATGTATATATATATATATATATATATATATATATATGTGACCCTGACACTGACATATACTGTTTATGACAGTTTAAGGGGAAAATCGACTTTATGGAGTTCATAATGTGTATCCTGTATATAACCTACACCACACGGTTGAGTAAAATGAACAGTATATGATGAATTAACCAGTAAGATCATTTTTTTATCAGCCTGCAAAAGCTTTTAACTCTATTCCTGAAAACAAACAAGCCTCACTTTTCCATTTGATAGTGAGCAGAAACTCTTACATTTAATGTGTTTGAAGTTTTCTCTCCTCCTCGTAATCCTTTTAAGATTGAGGGAGTCTGGTTAGTTTCTTGAGGGGACAGAATAAGTTGAGACATCCCATGACTGTGTTCTCAGTTAGACGGCCAAAATGATCCACTGCACACCATCCCTTTGCCTGGGTGTCTCTTTCCTCCTGTCCTGCTTTGATACTTGCTTTACTTTTTCTCTCTTTTGCAGACTCAAAGACACACAAAGTATTTGTTCACCATCTATCTGTGTGTGTGTGTGTGTGTGTGTGTGTGTGTATCTGGCAATGTTCCCAGAGCAGGCTGTGGAGAAACGCTGTGTTAACCTCAGCCAATTAACTGATCAGATGTGGTGCTGATGTATTTCCAAAAAGCCTTAAACACCTCAGACAATAGGCTTTCCCATAGTCTGGAGTCGGACTCCGACAGAGACTAAAGGACTTATCCAAGGTTAATGAAGGCTAATGAAGGGCAATGTCTCATTCACTGAAGCCCGATTATCTTTTCTGGCTTCCCCCGATGATATGTTACTTTTGTTTATCGCCCTGCCTCTAGGTTGTAACTGATTTCTATGTGTGTGTCGCTCCGCAGGCAAGCAGAGAGTCTCCCATCTCTGGAGAGAGCGACCAAGTACAACCCCATGTACGAGAGTGAGGCCACCACAGGCTACAGCCACTACTACCGCCGCTATCCTGAAGCTACTGTGTACAGCAGCGCCAGTGCTGAGGCCTCCACTGACTTCAGCAGCGAGGAGATACAGCACATCTATGAGAACAGTGAACTGACCAAGGAGGTGTGTGTGTGTGTGTGTGTGTGTGGGGTGTTGGGCTGCAATCCACTAGTTGATTTAGAAGACAAGTCTTACTATCCAGTGACATGTTAACCAGCAGTCGTAAGTTGCTGTGCTGTGGTGCTGATAAAATCATAATTTTATAATTTTATAAGTTTTCAGATTTATACATTCTGAAGAATGTAACCGTCCTAATGTGGATGTACTATTTTAAAATATGACAGGGCCTTTTTGATATTTTTGCTACTTGTTTCACACACAAATATTCATACTGTAGTGTACTAAAGTGCAGGAAGGAGATCAAGCCTATCTGAGTCTTAGCTAATGACCCAGGTGGGCCACATTGCTTTCATTTCCCACATCCGACTTTTACCTGACAAGGATCTGAATTGGGAAATCTCCGGGTGACTTGTTCTATCACCAACTGCCTTATGCACCCTTGAATAGGAAATTCACAGTCAGTTTTGATCGTGCCACAGCCTGTTCAGTTTACGTTTTATCTGCCTGTGATGTAATGTTCCCTGCCGACTGATATCATGTGTTTCTGCAGGAAATCCAAGACAGGATACGCATTATTGAGCTCTACGCTAAGGACCGGCAGTTTGCAGATTTTGTACGGCAGCATCAAAAGTGAGTGCCTCTCTTGTTTTCCTTACGGCGATGAGATAAACACATCTTGAGCAAACCCTGGATACGGGGGGAAAGAGGGAGGCGGGGTTGAGATACAGGAGTCTGAGAAGATTGTACTGAAAAAAGGATAAGTTTGTTAGTTGAGAGCTGGAGACGACGAAGAGTTTATGCCATGCCACACCAGTGGGAACAGATTTATAATTTTTTAATTTTAAGTCTAGCAGCAGTGGTACCGTCTCTGTGTAACAGTAGTGATAGTTTTTAAGTCGCATCTGGCTGCAGATCACCACTCTGTGTGCCATCCTTCAACCTGACTTAAGTGGCGGGTACTTGTTTGTGCAGTCAATAAAGTCACGGATTTACGATGAAAGATGAAATTGAATGTATTTTTTGTATGTGTTTGTGTGTGCTGCAGTGTCCTGGATACCAACAGAGAGAACTCTATGCAGGCATGAAACTCTCCTGTGAACAACAAGGTAATTTGTCTTCGTCTCACTCATAAATCAAGATAGAATAAGGTGTTTTCAAGAGCTGTGTTTTAATTTGCTGAATCAAGATTCTAGCTATTAAGAGATTATACCAGCAGAAAACTTCTAAAACACATGATAGTAGATGACTGCAGTGTGCATATGTGGTAAGACGTGAAAAAAATGTGGACCCCTCATACTGACACACTTTTTCTGCTGCACAGAAACCTCTATGTTAGAAAAGTGAAGCTCCCTGTCAAGACTCTCCACTTGCTCACCATGGCATTCAGAATCTGGACTGTTAAAGACATCATGACATGCTGCTCTTTATTTTCTCGACCGATGACCCCCCCCTCCGTGTCTGCGTGTGTGTGGGCAGAAGTGTCCACTGTTCTTCCTCCTTCCTTGGTGCCTTCTCTTGACTGGGTGAGCTGGCTGTAACATCGTGGGACGTGTGTGCTGCTCATCTACTGGACGACCACATCCTATTACTTGAAATGTTGTCGGGCACAAAACAATCCTGTCTACATTATTACTTTCGCTTAGTGGAATAATCGGTTTTGTTTCATCATGTCATATCTGTTTATTCTTAAAGGGAAGAACTTATAACTGTCAATATGTATATAGTGTTACTATTAGGATGTTTACTAGTTAAACTATTATCCTAAACCGTTTTCTCTACAAAGGTCAGATTTACTCTTTAGGTCTTCTCAGAGAGGCACTGAGAGAGCTCTTTTTTAGTCAATGGTGCTATCTTCATTTAAAAATACAATAATGTAGTAATGTAGTTGTCTATGATGACTAATTTTTACAATTTAAAAGCAACACCAATGGATCAACTCTGTTTATACTACTGTACATTAAAGGAATAGTTTTGGGAAATATGTGTATTCTAGGGGAAACAGCTAGCCTTACTCCATTCAAAGGTTACAAAAGCTGCCCATACAAGTACGCACATATTAAACTAAATAGATATAAGGTGATGAGTGAGCTTTAAAGGTGCTGGCAGGTGGATTTTGTAACTGATGGACAGAGCCATTCTAGCTGTTTCCAGTCTTTGTGCTAAGCTAAGCTATATAGCTACTTGCTGTAGCCTTATATATAATATATATACATGAAAGTGGTTCCAATCCTTCTATTTAAATCACCCAAAATGTCAAACTATTCCTTTAAGGTGGCCAAATTTAGTCTGTGTATGCATTATTGCTGTTCATCAATGTAAAAGCAGCCTTTTACAATCTGAAAGTTGAGTTGAAGGTTATTCTAGCTCCATCCATCAGAAACTTTGGTGTATGTTTGTAAATACATGGCTTGGTAGACATGAGAAAGTAAAAAGAAAACAGTGGCGTTGGGGAAAAGGCAGACAGCATGAACCCTCTATAGCTCTGGGATCCAGAAATAAGTGAAAACACGTTTCAGTGGAAAAATGCAAGCAGCCCAGAGATTCAATTAATTGTTCTGATTTCAGATGTCATGTAAAATGCAACTGAAAGAACAAGAACACCAAAAAAAGCAAGCTGATAAACCACATTTGCTTTTTGGAAAGCTGAAAAACCTCAAGCTGTGTCTCCTGCTCAAAAAAACATTAAGGTTACCAGCAATTCTTAATCTGCCCTGTGACTTCTCGTTTGGCCACAGTCCTGCTCCTCAATCTGAAACCTTCTGACAGACTAATTCCAGTGTTCTGTTTGGTATTCTCATATGTTGTTCAATGCACTTGTGCTTGATCCTTGTTGTCCCTTGAGTGTGGACCCTCACAGCTGCAGCTAATTACGATTTGTAGGTTTTTCGTTTGTTGTCAGCCAGTGTGACCGTCAGTTCTATTAGGAGGTCAGAATCAGACACGTAGATCATGTCCTAGCTTCTTGTTTACATTACATGCTGCTTGTACTTTGCTCTTACTTTAGAGGTCTACACAAGCGAAAAAATACAGGTGAAGCAGACTCTTGTGACAGTGTCATGCCTTTTGCAATCTGCATATTCAGTTTTATTTTTCTATGCATGCTTTTTTCTGTGTCTGCATACAGTTCTTGTCAACGTCCTCCATCTGCCACCTGGACAAATGGCCAATCATCCCATACAGTGTTTGTGTCATATAAATAACAGTGAAGATATTATTAACAGTTGTAGGTTGTAAATCACGTGTGTCTCAAATGTTTAAATATATGAACATATTCTTTTTATACTGATAACTGTTTCACCATTTCAACAGTGTTATACCGTGCAGCTGTGTAAAGTATTAATAACAAATTGTAATGTGTACAAAAATAAAATGTTTTATATAAAATGCAGACTCTGGTCCAGTGGTGCAATGTAACTTAATATGTTTACTTGAGCACTGTACTTTTTTTTGTACACAATTTTGAGGTACTTTATTGACTATTTCCATTTTATGCGACTTTGTACTTCTACTCGGATGTAATTACTTTTCAGATTAAGATTTTATTTACAAAAGACACATGATCAGCCAGTCAAATATAAATGAGTAAAAACGGCCCAACAGTAGCTCCACTTTGAGCAGCCACAATAAATTGCCGCTTGCATGTAGAAAATTAATACTTTTGCTTTTTTATAGAATATTTAGCTGATAATATTTCTTCACTTTCACTTAAAGAAATAGTTAAACATTTAGGGAAATATGCTTATTTGCTTTCTTGCAGAGAGCTAGATGAGAAGTCACCACTAAATACGAAGCTGTCATCAGCAGCCAGTTAGCTTAGCATAAAGACTGGAAACAGCAAAGCAAACAAGCGAATATGTGTATTTCCCAAAATGTCAAGCTATTCCTTTAAGTAAAATTCCCCACCAAAAATCTTAACAGAGTAAATTTACGCTGTGGTATTGATACTTTAGTGAAGTATGTGACTGCTTCTACCACTCCTCGTCGAAGACAAGAAAACAATATGAGTAGGACGAGACTTGCTCTTTCTCTTAGAGTCACTGATACGTTGACTTTTTCCATGCACGATGCTATTGGACCAGGTGTTTAGCTGCTCCCGGATAATCCGAAGAGCAGATTAGCCTCAGCAGGTGTGGATTATAGGCCCATATGTGGCCATGATAGTTTCTAACATGAGTATACCAGTAATCAGCCTGCGTCACACACTTTTACACATGTGCCAGGATTTGGCTGTGTGCAAATTAAGGACATTGTGTAAACATAGCATTTGCCTGGCGAAACAATACAACTATGAACTGTGTGTTATTGAACTGCGTTGAGAAAATATTGGATCCATCTGGTGATGAGGTTTGGATTATATTTGCTGTAGTTGGGTGAGGTCAGCAAGTGTGTTGGTGGCCAGTGATCGCGTCATTTAATTTAATTTTATATATATATATATGAAAAAAATCTAAATTACCATGGTGATGGAGCAGGAGGGTGTGCCTGCTTTACGTCTCATCATGTTAAAAGTCAGTGATGGATAAATAGTGACCGCAGAGGCAAGTGGTTCTGTACTGGCTCAGTTTGGATCTTTCAGCTGCATGAAGTCAGCGTCACTGCAGTACAGGGCAGTGAGTGAAAAATGGAAAACACCAAGAGGGAGGAAATCATTACTGCATGCTGACAGACTGACATGTAATGTTTTCATGCCAGAGGTTAACTTTAGTAGAGGAGTGAGGAACAGATGACAAATCCGAGTGATGGAGGATGTTCCTGACCGGGTGGGTCAATGTTTGCCTGTGTGAGAAAAGCATCTGCCTCCAGCTCCAGACTTCCACTGAAGTTGCTGCCAACTTTATGACAACGCAATCCTGTGCAACTAGCCTCCCAGTCCCACAGACTAATAATAAATTACTATTTTAATAAATGAATATTAGAAAATTGCTTTTTTCCCCCTTTTAAATATTTTTGTCTTTACTTCTGATCCTTTGGCGGTTCTGGGCGGGGGCCAGGGGGTGGCAGTAACCCTGTTGCAACAAGCCTCGACCCCCTTGTGGCCTACCTAAAGTGATGTTTTCTCTCAGGAAACAAGGTGATTATTTGCATTATTGATTAGGCTTCTGGTTGTTTTATTTATTTATTTTCATCTATTAAAATATATTAATCTAAATTCATTTAGTCTATAAAATGTAAAAAGATTGTGAAAAAGATCGCATTTACAATTTCTCTGAGGATTATTGATTTACTGTCACACATGCCAAAGAAAAGTAGCAAATCCTCGTATTTGAGAAGCTGAAACAAATGAAAATTCAACATTTATGTTTAAAAATGTCTGAATCGATTAATCTATTATCAAAATAGTTCCCAATGAATTGTATGTCGATCAGATAATCAATTAATCAACTAATCATTGCAGCTTTAAAAACTATATAATTATTGTCTTGAAATAACAGACATGTGGACCCTACTGTTGTTGTTACTGTAGTTAATGGGGATCTGAACAAACTACCAATAAAAATCATCGTTTCCGGCGGCCATGTTTTCCCCTTTTTACAGTTTTCTCAAATGAAGTGGAACAGCGCCCCTCTTGATTATAGCGGCTGGTACGTGTTGGCCAGCGTGTGTGGTCAAACACGGTATTGCAGCCTTACCAAAGTCTATCGTATGAGTGAGGACAGTAAAAGTTGATTTAACTATCAAACTGTCAAATATTGGAGGAGAATCTCTGAAGTAAATTGTGAAGTAAGTCAGCTTCCTCATAACTAACAGTGGAAAACAAAAACTTCATTTTAATGAAACAACCTACAGAGTTAGCTTGTTTTCCAGACGTGCTAATGATTTCAGCTCACGTGTGTTTTTGTAATTGTAAGCTAGCAGTGATGGAGGCAGATTCTGCAGGGCTTTGATTAACTTGGTTAATAATTGTAGTTCAGTCATTCGTTGATGTCTGATTTTGTGAATGAATGTCTGGTAATTGCTTGTGAGAGTTTCCTCATTCGTGTTTTGTGAATAATAGTGACGCAATGTAACTAAGTACTAAGTACAATTCTTTATTTGAGTATTTCTATTTCTTGCTTTATACTTCAAGTCCACTACATTTAGAAAGCAAATATTTAATTTTTTACATTTATTTGAAATTAGTCACTAGTTATTTAGCAGATTTAGATTGTTAATACAAAATATAATTCAACTAATAAATGATGTATTGTTGTAGATTAAGCTCTAGGCTACCTAACAACAGATTTTGAATACATTACTTTTACTGTAACAGATTATTTTTACACTGTGGTATTGCTACTTTTACTTAAATAAAATATCTGAGTACTTCTTCTGACACCATGACTAATGAACTGGAAGTAATTAGAATAGTGTGGGCCTTTTAACGTACTGTATGTCATCCAACTTAGTGGCATTGCTCATGTTTGGGGTCAGCTAGACTTCATAGAGTTCACTGTTACACCTCTCATCAACAAACTATTATACAGCTTCAATAACAGAAATTCTTGGTTTGATCCACGGACAAATAATCAGCAGTTATTCTGTATAGTAAGTCATTTTTCAAGCATAAATGGCAAAAAGTCCCTTTGTAAAGCCTCTAAATTGTGAATAGTTGATGCTTCTCTCTATATTATAACATTGTGTACTGTTAGATTTTGGACTGTTGGTCAGACAAAACAAGACATTTGAAGATGTCACCTTGGGATCGAAAAACGGCAGATTAATCAATAATGCAAATAATCATTATTAGTTGTTGTACCCCTGCTGTCAGCACTAATCACACAAACAGAACATATGAACACCCATTGTATAGTGACCGTGATTTACAGCTGGTGTCTCTGAGACCTCAAACATCGTTTTCAGTAGTGGATGTTTCTCATTCAATTAGGAAAAGAAGTATAAAGTTGATAAAACAATATGAAGTATGTTTTTTGAGATGTTGAAGTCTTGGGACATTGTGTTTAGCAGTTTTTTTCCAACTAAACCAAAATTCCCCCCAAAAAGAATTATCAAGTTAATTAATGTGTATATCAGTATTCACAAGAGCACTTTCTTTAGCAATTTATGGCTTTTCGTGGGTGTTAACTGTATTGGAAATAGCAGGTTTTCCCGCTGCACAACGTTTCAAATGGTTTTATGTTTGAATGGAAACTCAAGAGACATTTTTGTTGTTGTGGAATCTATTCACAGCTTACAGGAAGTGTCTGTGGTCTGTGGTGTTGTGGACGTGTCTGATCCTCTGCAACCACAAGGGGGCCATGTGTCTGTTTGTCTGATGTCCCTCGGATGACAGCTGCATCAATCTCAACTTTAATTTGAAATTGACTGTACAATACATACCAAAGACTAGGGCATTCACAGCATTATTTATTGATGTTCTTGAGAAATTTTTGAACTTGTTGTGTTTTTGTATGAGCGTGTGCACTTAGAGGTCAGTGTAGTTTGGTGTGATTGGTGATGAATTTGCTTAGGACCCTGAATGAATATCTGACTGCTTGGGAGTCTCACTTTTTGGAGAGACACTTCAACGTGCACAAGTTACAGGACTCTGTAAGTGATGAGATCTCTTCTCGTCCTCCTGCCTCTTCCTCATCAACAGCAAAACAAATAAGTAATTATACTGATAGGCCTACACAGGTGTTATTTGATATCTCAATAAGTCCGCAGCTCATTCGCTCCTGTCTGTGCGGACTCTTGTTAAGTGTCTTCTGATTTATGAGCAGATAGATGACAGCGTTAGTTGGGAAATGCTAACCCTGGCTCCCAGCAGCTGGCTGTAAAACACTGCGCAGAAACTATGGAGTTTATCTCCTGTACCTGTGCAGCATGAAATAGAGTTCATCACCTCTGACTGTGACCCTATTTACAAGTAAGACTTTTATTCTTTGCTCTCAACTTCTGTATGTTCTGGAGGCAAATCAGCTTTAGCAAATAAGATGTTTTACTGCAAAAAGTTATAGCACATGGCACAAGTTTTCTTTTTATGGGTGTTATCTATGACTTTCCAAGGATTGAAATGACCATTTTCTCTCTAAAAAGCACTTTTAGCACTCCAACCAGTCCCTCCTTTCGTACTTTCCTTTTATATCTTATGACTATGTATTTTCTTTCTAAGCCTGATGGCGGGGCCCATTAATGTCTCCAGTATGTTTTTCTGTGGGTGTGTTGCCTGAGGGAGAAGGATGGAAGAGGAGACCGAGTTGGACAGAGGGAGGAAGAATCAGAAAAGGCACGTGGCTGGATTACCGCTCTCTTTTCGGCCCACGTGCCTCACCAGCACTGTAGTTCATGCGATGGGTGACCAAGAGTTCAGGGGCTGATAGGAGTGTGCAAGTCATCATTAGCTTTTCCCAACTTCTACCAGCCTGATAATCATTGCTACGGGGCCCAAATCTACCCTTTTATTAAAAACGCTCCGACCAGGGCCCTTACTTATCAGACAGCTGTAAGTGAATTAGCTTTCATTAGCCCACTGTTTTTTTTTGTTTTCTGTCCGGAAACGTTCCTGTTTTGGTTCACTCGGGCCGCTCTTATTAGCAGCGTTTCCAGATATAGCTCCTGTCGGCTTCTTAGAGCATTCTTGAGTGTCGTTGTTGTAAGTTTTATTAATACTGGCCCAAAATCCAAGAGTATAGACGAGCTTAATCCTGTTCCCAGCATAGTAAAGTATTTCAACTTCCTGTTGTGCCTCATATAATTCATACTAGTATAGTATCATCCAAGGCAGACAGATTAACTTCTACACAGCCATGTAGTCCTCTGGAGATACATTTAGCATAATGTGGTGTTGATTCCAGTTTGCCGTTGCATCACCGCATTTCTCAGCCTGCTTCTACTTCTCATCCCCAAATCCCACTTGAAGCATAATTTCAGTGTTTTGGCAATTAAAAATTGATGTATTGCAGTTTGTGAAAGTTAAATTCCTTTCTCTTGGTCGGCGGTCGCTGCCAAGGGCTTCTCTCTCTGTCACTGAGGCCTGGTGGTTTGTGAGGTAACCTCTCTCTGAGGGTGATTTATACCACACAGATGTTCTGCGAGGAGCAGTTCTCCTGTTGGGAAGTAGTGTGTGCGTGTCTGTGTGATGAGTGTAATGCCATTAGCTGCGATACAGAGCTTTCCAGGGTAGTCTGCAGGGGAAACACTTAAGGTCCTATGGCACTGTAATGAAAACAAAAGAGGCTTTTCTACTCTCTGCCCCACCCCCTCTCATTTGTGGAGGATTTCTTTCTATTGACTATCACAGGCAGATTAGTGCAGTTATTCTATATCACAGTGCTTCTGAACCTTTTCTGTCCGTTCAGCCTCTTTCAGATGAACTCAAGTTCCCCTTATAGACGCCACCATTTTCCAAAATTGTTGGATTCCCCCCCCCAATTTGTTCACCATTTTCCATCATTTTAGTAAAATTATTTCATCATGTACCCTTTAACATCTGTTTCAACCATTTATCCATTACTTTTAGCTGTTTGCTTTTATAAGTCTACTTGTAATTTATATTTTTTCAATTTAATTGATATACTGTACACTCATCAAGCAGCAAGGTCTGTGATATTGATTACCTTGCAAAAAGTTGTTTCACCTTTTATCAAATTGATTGATATCCACATTTTCCTGTGGGAAGACATGCTTTGAGACAGAACCTGAGCTTAAAGTCAAAAACAGCTCTTATTGTCATCCTTCTTTAATCAGGGCTAAATTCAGACCAGGTTCTTTGGCAGCAACACCAACCAGCTGGCTATTTATCAGCAAGTATCAGTTGGATATTTGGCACTGGTTACCCCTCTGTTTTGGTGATTGTTGTTGTGTTGTACAAACACTCAACCTACAGTAATAAGCTGGGACAGTGTGTGTACAAAGGTGGGGGGGGGGGGGGGGGGGGGGGGGGGGGGGGGGGGGGGGGGGGGGGGGGGGGGGGGGGGGGGGGGGG
>JAVQJL010006509.1:0-14815 GCA_036024295.1 Nannoperca obscura
AATGTCTTGACTCTATTTTCTATTCATTTCACAACGTATGGTGGTGAATAAGTGTGACTTTTCATGGAAAACACAATTGTTTGGGTGACCCCAAACTTTTGAACGGTAGTGTATGTAGATTCTATTCATTATTATGTATATTTACACATTTATGTGGAAGATATTGGGCAGGAAAGGAGGAAAGGCACACAGAGATACCACTTGTTAACAAAGCTTTTAAAGACAAATTAAAGTGACGTTTGATGCTCATCACTTTGTTCCAAATGTGTTTTTCCTGCCTTGTTGATATTGTGATATTCTGCTATCTGCGCTGCTCCTCCCAGGTGTCTCTGATGCGTGAGCAGAAAGCCGCTGTGGCTGCCGTCTGCTCTCTTTTTGGCCTCTTTGGTTTCTCCATTTACCCGGTGGCCATGGAGCTGTCTGTGGAGTGTTCGTATCCTGTCGGAGAGGCAACGTCAGCCGGACTCATCTTCATATCAGGGTACTACTGTCACACAGCACACACAGCACACACAGTATACACACAGCACACAGCACACACAGTATACACAGCACACACAGTATACACAGCACACAGTACACACAGTACAAACAGTATACACACAGCACACACAGTACAAACAGTATACACAGCACACACAGTACAAACAGTATACACACAGTACAAACAGTATACACACAGTACAAACAGTACAAACAGTATACACACAGCACACACAGTACACACAGCATACACAGTACACACAGTACACACAGTATACACACAGTATACACACAGTATACACACAGTATACACACAGTATACACACAGTATACACACAGCACACACAGCACACACAGCACACACAGCACACACAGCACACACAGTACACACAGTATACACAGTACACACAGTATACACAGTACACACAGTATACACAGTACACACAGTATACACAGTACACACAGTACACACAGTATACACAGTACACACAGTATACACACAGCATACACAGTACACACAGTATACACACAGTACACAGAGTATACACAGCACACACAGAACACACAGTATACACAGTACACACAGTACACAGAGTATACACAGCACACACAGTATACACAGTATACACAGTACACACAGCACACAGTATACACAGTACACACAGTACAAACAGTATACACACAGCACACACAGTACAAACAGTATACACACAGCACACACAGTACAAACAGTATACACACAGTACACACAGTACACAGAGTATACACAGCACACACAGTATACACACAATATACACAGCACACACAGTTTTCCAATTTCCACCCAGATTCTATATTATTGATTTATTTTATTATCAGATTTTCACCTTTTTCTTTCAATACATTAAATAGACACCGATCAGTTCCTTCATCTCTGCACTTATGTGAAATCCATGTTTTTTAAACAATATGTTCATTGAGATTTTCCTTTTTTCCCCACAAATAAAGATACAATACAAACAGCATGATATCATCATTTCCTCCCAAGTGTCCAGAATGGATACAAAAGGGGTCAAATGAACAAAATGAGAATAATAGCGGTAGCAACGGTAACTTATAATAACAGTATAGTCGTGTTGTTTTGTGGTCTTCTCCAGGCAGGTTCAGTCCGTTCTCTACATAATCCTCTTTCAGGCTTTAACCAAACCGCTGGCAGAATCTCCTCTGTCCACCTGCAGGGATGCATCGTTGAGCTGGAGGGGTAGGTCACATGATGATGTCGTTCACTCTTGTCTTCTTTGATTTAAAACATCCCAATCCGGCAGAGTTGTTGAACGTGAGCATTATATGTGTATTATATGTCCTATGTGTGCAGTTTACCGACCTCAATGCAAAGACGATTAGGTATTAAAATACTAAGTATTAATGTGCACACAGACTTTAACTTCATGTTGTGCTTGTGTGCATTTACCTTGTAGTGTTGTGATTGTTGTTTGTGTATGAAAAATAAAGTTGTAGTAATTTAACACAGTGCTGTCACTTCCTCTGTTGTCCTGCTGCTGGTGATGTTGAGTAACTTGGAAGTGATTTGTCTCCCTCCCGCAGTGCCCGTGCTGGTGATGGCAGGACTGTGCAGTCTGTTCACCTGCTGCTTTGTGATCTTCTTCCACACACCGTACAGACGACTGGAGGCTGAGGAACAAGCCGCTTACAGGACCAAACAAAGCAACGGCTCGAGACGTGAACCTGCTGGCGAGAGAGACTCCGATTCACTGGGAAAATAGTGTTTTAATGGAAACATTCCCATTGATTCTTTTGTACCACATTGGGGCCTTTTTTGTACATTGAGTTACAATAACAGATTGCACTTTTGTATTTTGTTGATGCTGACAAGTAGCATCATTCCATAACTCAAAATGAAACGAATTCTTGTAGATTTTATACTTGTGAAAAAGTAATTTGTAGGGAGAAAATAGTGAAATAGCCGTGAGTGGCAAGTAACCAATCTCTTCCAGAAATCCCAGTTAGCGGGGAAATGGAAGTAAACACGTCTTCCTGTTCTGATCATGTGTATTAAAATGATTGTTCTCACTTAGTCTTGAACCTGTGATTGAAGTTATTGAAGAAAAAATGAAGCCGGACCATAAACACGATCAGTGCATTACAGAAACCTTCTGGTTTTTTTTCTCAAGAATATTTGTATTGAATTTTAGACAAAATATACACAGGAGATCTGTAGATATGTCGAGTTACAGGTTACATACATGATCTTGTCTCAAGCGTTCCATCTACTAGCTGAAATTCCATATATAGGATGGTGCTTCACTCCTGAAGAACACAGGAAGGTGCTAGTTTTATATTTAATAAAGGAAAGGAAGAAAGATAAAAGGGGGGTTTAGAACGGATACACTGAACACTTCTAGACTGTATTACTGACAGATCAACAAACACAAAAAGAACTTGAGAGAAGTCTGTAGTGTGACTGAACATTCTGAGGGAGTTCAAAGGTCCCCACACATTGTAGAGCGTTTTGTTTGACTCAAACTGTGCGGACGTGCTTTCTGTTGAAGGAAAATGTTCACATGGAGGTTAGTTAGTGAAGGTCTCATCGTTCTGATGTTTCAGCACAGAGCACTTTGAACTAATCCTCCTTTCAACAAGGCACCAAAGCAAAATCCTGAACTGTGGTACGATGCTAGACTCAGGCTCTCAGGGACTGACAGCAAGGGGTGGAGGGGGAAAAAAGCATTCACTTGAGTATTGTGACCCTTTATTATTTTTTATTTACAATTTTTTGATTCCTGAATCCATTAAATTTTATTCTATGTTACGTTTTTATGATTATTTCTGTTTTCTTGATAATCACAGTAGTGGGAGACAGGAAAGCAAGGGCAGAGAGGGATGATGTGCAGTAAAGGGCCAGGACAAAAATAGAATAAACCTTTAGATGCATTCTAGCAACAAAAGACTAACTGACACGTGATGTGCATTGTTTTTGCAAATGTGGTCTTGTGTTAAAAAAGCATAAATAAATCCTAGATAATCACTACTGCTGAAGTCACATATCATCCTGTAAAAGATGTGGGTTACTAACATACTCTGAATGGAATGCATTAACTTCACACGTTAATCAGGTTTCCTGCAGGTCTCTGAAAACGACATTACTACATGGAGTTGGAACTGTGTTAACAACTGTCAATTATACTGTAACACTTATGTTCCGTCAGCGTTGTGGAAGAAAATACCCCTAACACTACTGAACTACTTAATGCCTTACATTTGCTTCCATGTTTAAAGGATGTTGAAGCCTCATAGACAGACAGGTGTGAGGGTGTGCAATAAAGAAAGGCCTCGAATACTGATTCTGTACACTGTCAGAATGAACTGTGGTGATGCAAGTGAAGGTTCTGTATGGAAGATAGAAATGACTTTTGTACACAGTGTTTAACAGCGTACTGAACTGTTAAAGGTAATGGGAGGTATTTTGTTTGATGTAGAAAACTTGAATGATTTAAACTGAAGATGGAAAGACGTGTCTGACTGAGCTCCAGTGTTTGTAGATGTGATCATCTGAAAGACACTGGGAGGCGTCAGGATGTGGTTCCTTCTCACTTGCGTGTTTCCAAGACTGCTGTAATGAGAGCTTCTGTAATGTTTTCTGTTTTAAAATGTCAATAAAATGTTACCTCAAATATTTAGTTCCTTTCCCAGTCTGATTCTTGTCGAGAGAAGTCTATAAAATGGCGTTTAGAGCATCAGACTCCACTGAAACTAGACAGACCAGTTTCTTTACTCTTTGTATTATGACAGAAGGTAACTTGTAACATTAATGCTGGCTCTGTTCCTATAAATTGAAAAGAAAATTTGTCTTTGAAAATAAAACGTAAACTTCCATTTTTTACATTCTGATGTTTTTCAATGACAATGTTCCGATTTCTTTACGATTTCAGGTTTTCAGTAGAGAGGAGGGGCAAGGAGAGTGTGATTGATGTATAATCTGCATAGTAAATAGTATTTTTACACTGTAAAATTGCTACTTTCACTCAAGTAAAGCCAGAATAAGACAAACCAGAGGGGAAGATGTTTAAGTGAAGAAAATGACACGACACAAACGTGCAGGCAGGTAAAGATTCTGGAGAGTTTTAATTCTTTCCCAATTTCCACATAAAACAAATATAAAAAAGTAGAGCGTTCACTAGATTCAGAATCAGTCAGAGCCCACCTGATCTCTCCTATGATCGTTTCTTCAGCTCCGCCTGGACTCAGAAGATTCATACAGTTTTAAAAAGACCCATTCATAAGAATACGAGCAGGATGTGAAAAAAAAAAAAAACTGAAATCCAAGCAAAAAATAAAAGCAACACTACAGCAAATGAATGACAGGATTCATCAAACCGACTCGTTTGAATTCCTACTTTGAAAGACGTCCTCAGTTGTGGTCGCACGAAACTAACGAGGGGCACCAAACACAAAACAGAGCAAAATAAAAAAGAAACTGTAATGTGGAGATTCTTGATGCAAGAGCTGGTAGTTTCTAATGTGTAGGTTTAGCACAGGTACTGTGTGAACACAAGTACACATTTCATTTCATCAATCGTGTGTTCGTGCGCGTCTCAGAGCTGAAGGGCACAGAATTGCTGGTAGACGGCCAGGATGTGGTGGTCGAGCTCTGCGGTGAACAGCAGGTTCTCCAGGGTTCCCATGTACTGCTGGATGGTCACATGGTGCTGCAGAACGAGGAGAGACGGCGTGTCATCGAGAGAACACATCAAACGTACGAACCAGCGCAGCGAGCGAGCAAGAGAGAGAGAGAGAGAGGGTGTTTTACCATGAGGAAGATCTGCTGCAGCCGCTCGATGCAGTTCTTGTACCAGGGCGTGCTGATGTCGACGCTACCCGTCTCACAGCGAACCAGGTGCTCCGTCAACAACATGATGAAACGCTGTGGGAGGAAAAACAACGTTTAAAAAGGAGGGTGGCAGCCGCCGAGGGACCTGCAGGAGGAGCTCGGCTGCTGTAGGGAACTTATTCAGATGTCCTGGCGTACTTGTATGACATGTTGGAATTTGCCGTCAGTACCTGGAAGATGACAAGGAAGAGGTTCTTCTGTTCGCTCTGAGCAGACTCCACCTTCTCCTGTAGCCTCTCGATCTGCTCCTCCAGCTGACCCTCCTCGTCCTCGCTGGCCTTGTCCATGTCCTCGTCATCACCGCTGTCCCTCTAATGGTGCACAAACAAACACGAGCCGCTCCTACTTTAACAGACCCAATTCACTGAATCTTCTTTTTATATGAGGCGATCATGACAGACGCGATGTGAGGGATAAAGTTACCCTTTTGTGCTGCTGTTTCTCCAGTTTGTCCTTGGCCTCCTCCAACTCCTGCTGGATCTTCTGGACATGTTTGTCCATCTTTCGGATGGTCGAGTGCAGAATCTCCCAAATGAAAAGTCTAGAGGATCAGAGGATGAGTATGTGATTTTACAGAGGCGGGCAGAGAAAAAACTATTCCAGATATAGAAATGGAAAACCACCTGGTGAACTCGTGAGCCATATCCTGGGAGAAGAGCCAGTTGGCCACAGCAGCGCAGTCCACGATCTGTGTCCGGATCATCTTGTCCACCAACACGGCGATCATCTGTAATGCAGCAAAGACACCGGACGTTCAACTGGAACTCTTTTATTCCACACGAACGTCACAACGTTTAAAGTGAAAATCTTTCCACAGTGGAACTTTCTGATTCACTGAACGACAGACGGCTTTCAGGTCGGAACTCGTCCCCGTCTGATTTAAGGGCTTTGTTTGTTCCAATTGTTTGTACCTGCGGGTGATTCCTCCACGCCTCATAAACCACCTTGAGAATGTGCAGTTTCCCCTCGTCGCTGTCTGTCAGGGTCTTCAGGATTTCATGGAACCTGGAGAGATCAGATGCTGGATTCATTCAATGCAAACCTTTGTTCTGTTTCTACTCACTGAGCGCACAGCTGCGGAATCCTGCTGGGGAATCTACGACGTTTAGCAAACATGTTTTCTTAAATTCTGTTGTTTATTTTAAGCAGTTTTCTTGTGGTTTTAGCACTAAATGTTGTACTTGTTATTTAGTTAGTTTTTGGCATTCACTACTACTACTATTTATCATTATATGATGATTCAGTTTTTGTCTTTTCTTTCACAGCAACCTATTTTTTTGACTGTGCTACAAAGACAATACTTCTTAAAGTGCAGTGACGAGTATACTGACTGTACACTGGGTACATACATTACAAATATAATAGAAAGAGGTAGTTTGTATGATATTTGCAATTGAACATGTTTCTTTTTAATTCCAGCTGGATGGCTGTGGATGTGACAGGTTATATATTTGTGGACAGCAGAGACGGCGTGTTTGCGTTACCGTCACAGGATGATCTAAACTAGTTTTTGGTGAGAGAAGGCCAATGTTAATATCGTATGCCAAAACCATTTTTACTTTGTGAACTTACTTGCCGAGGGCAGAGAAGGAGTGGCTGAAGGATTTAGCTGCCAGGTGGAGCAGAGTCTGCAGGAACACGTCGATCTTCAGAGGGTTGAAGCTCTCCCCCTCATCTGGAAGAAGAGAAAGGAGTGCGAAGAGATCAAAGTCAGGAGAGTGTGAGGAAGAAATTACATTTGGGAAGAGCTTGAAAAAAGCTGCTTCTCATTTAAAAGCAGAAAACTGGAGCTTTTCAGGGGAACTGACAACGCTGTGCATTCGGCCCGTCACAACACACTTTAATATATAACAAATGTTTTTCAGAGATGCTGAATGAACCTCAGCCAAACAAGTCATCACTAATTCCTCCCTGATCGTTCACCTACCTTCACACATAATGCAAAATTTGATTTTTAGATTTTGTCAGGGATGAAGTGGTGAAAAGAAAGAAACGTCTCTTAAGTGACTCTTTTCCTCCACAGATGCATCGTCGCACTAACCGTCGTCATCCTCTTGGTTGGGGTTGGGCACTTCTTTGAGGGCGGCCAGGATCTCCTCGTTGGTCGCTCGGTTCTTGATAGCGTTTCCAACAGTGATGGATATGGGGTAACCCGGCAACGAAGCTGTGTGGCAGAAGAGACATTTTGTTAGGTGTTCGTGTCTTAACTTGTATGTTAGTGACAGAACAATCTGTGGAGGCAGGAAATCACCAGCGTGACCAGAATTTGGGATTAAAACACGACAAGTCTTGGCCATTGCTCTTTTATGTTGCTTTTTTTCTATGAAATATTTGAATCCTTTGTGAATTCTGACACGAAACATCTCTTCTGTCCCGGATTTGTGTAGAAATACACATTATACGTGTGCTTACAGGCGCTCTCGTCTTGGTATTTGTAGATGAAGATGGGTTCAGCCGGGATGAGTGCTGAGAAGGTCGGAGGGACGATGTCCACTATCCGCTGATGGTACGACAGTCTGCGGGGGGGGGAGCAAACTTTAAAAAAACATTTCTTCAAGGACAAGTGCATTAAAGGCTCCACAGATTACATAAAATACTGGGAAAAACTAAAGTGAGACATTAAACCCCCAATAAAGCAGATTTACTGGGTTTCTACAGCCTCTTTAAACAGCATATTCTACGTCCTCGTGTCGTCCCTGATCTGCTACATTACATCGAAGAGGAAAAATGCACAAAGTATTTAAACTGATAGAAAACATGTGAATAACGTGTTAATACCTCATGGACTTCTCCAGAACTTCTTTGACAAACTTAGGCTTGGGCTTGTCTGGATCCACGGCCAAGCAGTCGGACCTTTTTAGAGGACACACGGTCAAACTGTCAAACGTATTGATTTAAAACACTTTATCGCTGCTATAAACTCTCTCTGTCCATCACAGAATCACCCACCAGTCGTCCCAGCTCCATCGAAACTGGAAGTTGCTCAGGTGGTGAGAAAACCAGTTGATTAGTCTGGAAATAAAAAGGGAAACGGCAGTTAAAGCACAGCCAGGAACTAGTTCAGCGTTGTCCTTCACAGGTCCGGTCACAGCGAGCGTGCAGGTAGATTACCGGTCTATGCAGGTGGTGTTCATGGTGTCCAGTCTCATGTACAGCATCTCGGTGGCTTGGGCCAGCTGACATGCAGGCGTTAAGGAAAAGTCTATTTTAAAGTGGGTATTGCTGGGTGTTTATTATTGAAATGATACATGTAAATAAATAATTACTAAAATCAAATTCCCTACTGCAACAGGAACCCTGGAGGAAGACCCCGCCCAGTACCATTACAGTCACTTTGGTCCAGATTTGTGTCCCACTCTGTCACCAATACTGTCCCCAGATCTGTTCAGAGGAGCGTGTCCTGTCTGCAGCAGCATGCCACTCAGACAGACCGGCATGACACCACCAACCCTGACAATCCTGTCCTGCAGGGAGTTCAAAAACATCTGGAGAAATCAAGGATACAACTTGTGGCAGTGATCCCGGCTGCAGTTTGCAGAGTTCGATCAGCAGCGTGGTGTACATGACGTCGATGTGAGGAGGACAGGGCAGCTGGAAAAGCTCTGCGAAGATCACCTGAGAAAAGAAACATTTGAGATGTTTTCAGCCAGCCGTTAAGGCTTCTCTTAGTCCTCCGCTTGGCAAAATGATTACATACCTCCACGATGTGATAGTTGAGTGGAATCTTGTTTTTCCCTGGGTAGCTGAGTAACTGGGCAGCACTAAAAAAGTTTTCAAAAAAAAAAGTTCAAACATTGAACGTCTGTGTTCAACGTGCACATTCAGTGAAACGCGATCAAGCTCGTTACCAACCATGTTTTCCTCTCTTTCCAGTGAGTCTTGATGATACAGTGCAGGTTTTCTTCTATGACATATCTCTCCACAGAATGGCTGCCAGGCATAACGGGACCCTGAGGATGAAGACGGAAAAAGTTAGTAGACTCTGCACGATACAACATAACTCCATTAAAACTTCATCTGTTTTATTACAAAAACAAATATCGATATCGATTTATTTTTACAACAAGAGGCAAACCAGTAACTCGTGTGTTTTTAAAGCCACGCTGTAACGCACCTCTGGAGCATCGGTGTAGTCGAACATGCGGAAGACGACCCGGGGCATGGGGTACTGGGCGTCGGGCATGTGACCCGGTGGCGTGAAGGGGGGCAGGTTGTGTTGCAGGGCCTCGCACAGCACGCTGTCGAAGGCGATGTATGGACGAAGGACGTGGCGCTCCTGCCAGCGGTCTTTCTTTAGCTTCTGGATCTGAGCCCAAAGGCAGTCCAGGTACTGAGGGAGGGACGGGGACAGAGTTCATTACAACAACCTGCTGCACGCCAGCAGCTAATTATACTGAAATACAGATAACTGTATCTTGATGACTCTTCTTCAGAAGTTAGCAGGAAATGTTCTATTGGGTCAACATCTCTTCTTGTCCGGACACTTTTCATAACAACAACACAGCTCAGAGAGATTGTGGCTTCACTTCTACGTCATGAGGGTGTGATTCTCTCTCTCACCTCCTCTTGTGGGTGGGGCTTCTCCGCTGTCCACACCTGCAGCATAGGGACGTGTGTCTTTACTCGCCCCCTAGAAATGATAGAAGAAGTGCTGATACATGAATCTGTGGAAAGTGCGATTAAAGCATTGAACAAATAACAAGAACGTTCGCGAAAAAAGGACATATAGCTCAGAGACGAGAGCCGAGAGACACGAGCGAGGAAACAAGGAAGGCGTCTTACTTGAGGTAACCTTCGATCTGGCTGAGAAGCCGGTCCATCTCGACATCCTTCTTCTCGTAAAGCTCCTTACCGACCCAGGGCAGACAGGACAGCACCACATACACAAACCAGTCCGACCGGACCTGAGGACACAAACACCTCCACTTACACAAGCACACACTCCTCGTTTCAGCCACATTCATCACTGGAGTTTTTATTGGCCTTTTTAACCACATTAAAAGTTAGCTGGTATTGAAGTCAAGGACTGTCTAGGAGTTTAACTATTCATTTGTAACTGTAGATCAAATTTAGGAGGTGTAGAGCTGCAATAATTAGTAGATTAATTGAAAGAAAATCAATTGTTTCCTATTCTGATAACTGATTAATTGTCATTTTTCAAGCATAAATGTCAAACAGTAGCTGGTTCCAGCTTCTCAAACGTGACAACTTTCTGCGTTTCTTTGTCAGTAAATGAAGTCTTTGGGTTTTGGACTATTGCTCAGACAAAAGAAGCAATTTGAAGACGTTGCTTCGGCTTCTGGGAAACTGTTTTAGACATTTTATAGACTAAATCAATCGTGAAAGAAATTGGCAGATTAATCGCTAATGAAAAATGATTGTTAGTTGCAGCCCTAATGAGGTGTAAGTATATTTGTGTGATGAAAATAGCTTCAAAGCATTTCAGTATCGTTGTAGTTGCCCTTTGTTGGCTTTTATTTCTAATTCTTTGCACGTTTAACTCTTTATACTTTCCAACATATTAATTATACAAGTTGTTCATATCATGGATTCCTTCATTACTTAAGTGTAGTAAACATGACAGCATGGTGACTCCATATCAACATTCTACTTACCTGTGGCACATCTTCCTCTTGAGTAACACTGACAAAGTTTTCAAACATGGCCACCATCGAGGGAGCAGCAATCACGTGGCAGTTGACCAAGTCAGACAGAAAACGCACCTACAAAAAGAAGACATGTTAAAAACTAAAAGGGGGAAGCATCATTTTGCAATGGAAAATAAACTGGATTCTGATTTTAGCTGCTTGAAAAAGCGTAGTGTACCAAGTAAACGGCTTCATGGTACAGGTTGTTTTTCAGTGTCTCCTTGAGTTGCCTGATCATGGCCTCCACAAACTCGCCCCCAAAGTTGTAGTTCCTGGCATTCAGGAGGCCGACTAAAGTCGTGTACACAGTCAGCTTCTCGGGCAGGAGGCGGGCGCTGTCAACAAAAGACAACTCGGTAAAAAAAAACTACCATGCAAGCACCGATCATTTCAACAGTTAAAGGATGGGAATAGACGTGAACTTACACAGAACACAAAATGCGCAAGATTTTGTTTTTGTAGTTCGGGAGGTCGGCCTCCAACACACCGGCGAGGCCCTCCAAGTTGCTCTCCAGTGATGATGTACTCTGTAAAGACAAATGGAGCAATTTAACACTTGCAATAGTTAAACTAATTCAAATAAATAACTCTGCACTGAGGGCCAGGTACAATGTGGAATTAGCAAGCTAGTTCATCTGAAGCCCTTTAATATTAAGCCAATCTTTAAGTTCATTCTTTTTGTTTTTGTTTGTTTCTGCTGAAATACAGTAGATTGAACTGCAGCAAACACCATCAAAGGTTCTGGTGTTTTCCTTTAGAGGTAAAGCAGGGTGCTTGGATCAGACTGAGACAGAACAGAAGCAGAACTATGCTGCCAGATTTGACTCTTTACCTTCTCCCCCACACGACATATCAGTGACTCCAGGCGGTCTTCAATTTCAATGGGCTCTGAGGTTCTCCTCCTCTTGTGGGCCTGACCTCCTGCAAGGGTTAAAGCATAATGAAATAATCACAGAGTGGAATGAGAAACATTAGTTGAGCGAATAACTGAGGGGCAGCCTTGATAGGAAATTCTACCCTAAAACAGAATCAACACATTTTATTTGTATAGCCTACAATACAGCCCAGTTTTAATTTGTTATTTTGAACCAGCCTCTCCTTAAATGTGCATTTGACCAAATTTACACATGAAGGGCTGTCCAAAGACAAAAAAATATATCCTCATGGTTATCTATTAACTCTGTCATATTAACACGAAGATGCTATTATTAGAGGAAATGTTTGATTCAGTGTTTGTGGTGTTTCATCCATACTAGAGATATACTGAGTCAGGATTTCTCTTATCTCTACTGCATAGATTTTGACCTTTGGTTTTTTTTTGTAAGTCCTCCACAATTCTGGAAGTGCAATACTACATTTCTGGAGCACCCCTTTAAATTGAATAACAGAAAAAGTCAGAGTGGTGATGACTTTTGAAATGTATTTTAACAATGGATAACAGTCGCTATTTGAACGTTAACGACTCTAAACATGGCTACGGCGTTGTCTTGCTCTTTAAATGAACACAATATAAATTCTGTTTTAGGGTGAATTATCCCTTTAACTGATAATAAATGAGTAAACTCTGCCCTACGTCAGTGGATCAGTTGACTAGTCGTATTAGGATAAAAAGGAAAATGAACACATTTTGTAAATACTTCTCTCACTGAGGTATTTGTATTATTCACACATCTTGGTTACCGCCCCCATATGGACTAGCTACACTGGTTAAAAGTAGCTATCCCCAAAGCTAGCGGCAAACGCTTACCGGTTCATTCTTCCGCTACGAGGACAGTTTGCTCAATCTTCTCACTATCATTGCGAATTGCAAAAACAAATAGCAACGGATGCCAAGTGTTTTGCAGTTTTGGATAACACTTACCAAATTAAAATCCGCTCTTGTAAAACAATTTATCAATCAACATGCGTGAATGGAACGCACCAAGCAAACGATTAACGTTCCTAAAATCAGGCTACCGTTAGCTAGCCACCACTCGTTAGCCTAACGTCTGAATTACACATGTAATGTCCACTTACCGTCATTCTCGTCGCTGTGTCGTCTCCTGGACATTTTTTACTCCGCTTTGCTATAAATGCAAGCTAATTCGACAAGAAAATCAATATGAACAAAATAATAAGTCGGCTAAACAAGCTTCTAGATTATTCAGCCTGGCCGCTACTAGGGCAGAAAAATAATAGCGGTCTGACTCAAGCGAGGCACATCCGGGGTAGTAAGGGGTCAACCGGAAGGTGCACCGTCTTTTTTGCCCGATGTCGACTGGCTGCTAGGTTTTTTGCTGCACGTTTGGTGATAGTTGGATATGTAAAGTGTATATATTGTATGTTTACGACTTTATATTTAAGGTTTTTCAAGACCCCGACGATGCATTACTCCTACATGGTCAGACCACAAAGCGGAAGGAGCTTCTTTTTAATTTTAACAAGTCTTTTAACTTAGCTAAAGACTGTTTCCTAGCTAACGAAGTTGACAAGATTTTTAAAAGCTGTTAAAAACCATGGCATCGGATGATACACCCTGCTCAGAGTTCGTGGACTGGGAACTTGACACGTCAACATCTAATGAACTAAAACAGGAGAAAAGACTTTCTGCTTCACAAAGAAGGTACTACAGCTTCTGCAGGAGGAAGGTGAGTGACAACAGAAATCAAAATAAATAAGAAACTAATGGCAAATGTCATATACATTAGTCCATAATGGCTCAAGTCAAACGTACTGTAATTCAGCTTTCATCTAAAAATGACCAGTGTCTGTCAAAATAACATGTACGTCTCTAAAGTATGCTAAAACTGACAGAGGAGATATGCATATATAAATGTACAATTATAAAACAAATCTAGACCGATAAATTAGCTGGGCCAATATATCACCTGATGTTGGCTTATTGAAGTTATATCAGTATCTGCACATATGTTTCTAGCGAAAAGAAAACATTTCATTTTTATAATGCCAAAGACATGTTGGAGGTCATTTAGAAAGTGTTGCATAGTTTGTCCACCAGAGATTACTGGCAAGTTTATTTCCCAACTGTCCTGCTAAATATGTATTCTGGTCGCAAATCCGTAAAACTAAAAGTCATTGGATGTTTAGCAAAAGTGTTTCAATTCAATTCAATTCAATTTTATTTATATAGTGCCATATCATAACAAAGTTATCTCAGGGCACTCTATCGCATGGAGCAGGTTGAGACCAACTTCCACACACACAAAGACCCAACAATCCCACGATGAGCAGCACTAGGTGATAATGGAAAAAATCCAGGGCAGGAGGAAGTAGAACATACAGTAGTACAGTATAACAATAATAGCAGCAACGGCAGTTGAGCAGGAACACGGGGGCAGCAGGTGCAACCATAGATCCAGACTCTACAGAGGAGGCAGAAACACCTGCAGAAATCTTTAGAAGGGGGTGTAGCACACAGCTAGGGGAAGAAGGTGAATTAATAACAAGCATTAATGGGATATGAGTGTGTACAAATGGAGAGGGAGAGGAGAGAAAGGAGCTTGGTGCATCCTAGGAAGTCTCCCGACAGTTTAGACCTAAAGCAGCATAATTAAGGGGTGCCTCAGGGGTCACCTGAGTCAGCCCTACTATAAGCTTTATCAAAGAGGAAAGTCTTAAGCCTGCTCTTGAATGTGAGGAGAGTGTCTGCCTCCCGAAAACAAACTGGAAGCTAGTTCCACATAAGAGGAGCTTGATAGCTGAAAGCTCTAGCTCCCATTCTACTTTTAGAGACTCTAGGAACCACAAGGAACCCTGCATTCTGAGAGCGCAGTGCTCTAGTAGGGTGATAAGGTAC
>JAVQJL010006515.1:0-10670 GCA_036024295.1 Nannoperca obscura
GCAAATACTTGCTGGAATTTTCCTGCTACCTGTTTGATGTCAATGGGCAGGAATGGGTTTGAGACAAATGCAGAAATATCTTCCATGACGTCTAACTCACCAAAACGCCGATTGAACTCGGTTCCCACTTTGTCCAGATGAGCACAGTACTGTTCAGGGTGAAGCGCATTCTTTTCTTTGATGCCATGAGACATTTTCTCCATTGTGGGAAAGTGTGTCAGCCTCCCGTTTTGTAGGTGTGTGGTCCAAACACCAACCTTGGCCTTGAACGCATTCACTGCGCTTATCATGTGGAGCAGGTGTTGGTCTTTTCCCTGGAGCTCGATGTTGAGCGTGTTTAGTTTTGCTGTTAGGTCTGTCAGAAACCCCAGGTCCAGTAGCCATGCATCATCTGACAGTTCCGTGTGCTCTTCATTCCTTGTCGACAGAAAAGTCTTTATCTCAGGCAGCAAGTCCACAAATCGCTGGAGCACTTTACCGCGACTTAACCACCGTACATCAGCATGGAGAATTAGGTCTCCAAAAGCGGCATCAAGCTCATCCAATAACGCCGTGAATAAGCAATGTTGAAGGGCTTTTGCTCGTTTATGAATAGGAATGTCATTTTCACTGACATATGTTTTAAACTCTGGCCGGTCTCCTAGCCTGTGCAATCTGTCTCTTTGAGAAGATCCAGAATGCAGCAGCAGTCTGATCTTCAACGTACCGAGGTACACACACGTCACCCCTCTCTTCATCTCCTTTCACTGGCTACCCATCGCTGCTCGTATCAGATTCAAGACCCTGATACTGGCCTTCCAAGCAGTGAACAGGACTGCACCAACCTACATCCAGACCATCCTCCAGCCTTACACCCCCGTCTGCCAACTATGGTCTGCCTCAGAGAAGTGCCTGGCGGTTCTCTATGGCGGCATATCGCTGCCAAAAAACGCGTGCACAAATGAGATGCTCGCTCGCGTAATTTAAACAGATGCGCGCATATTATTTCTGTAAGCGCTTTCACAGCACTTGCGTGCAGAATATTGCAGGTTGCGAGGAGTAAACTATGCTTTGAGCGCGCGCAGCATCTGAAGTCGCGCACGAGCACCATCGCTGCTCACCTGCTCGCTCGCGAGGAGTTTTTCTTTTTGTCAGTACGTGGGCGGCGCCAGGCAGTCATTGTTTACCTAAATATCAGAATCAGAATCAGAATCCGGTTTATTGTCAAGTAGGTATTCACATACGAGGAATTTGTTTTGGTGCGTGGGTGCCAACAAGAGCAATATATACAGAAAATAAGAAAGATTAAATAAAACCACAAAATAGAAAATATACAATAATAATAAAAAGAAGATGATTGGTCACAGACCTCGCCTTTTACGATCGGATGAACTGAAGAGGGAGAGCCCAGACGAAGCATGGCCGATCACATGGAATATGTCTTAGAAAACTAATAATATTCATGCATGATTGGCATAACATAGCGTATCATTCTTTTGCTTGACAGGGACGTCCAGGGCCAGCAGCAGAGGACCCCTGGCTGTGCTCTTAAAGCAGGAAAGACGTTGGAGCAGAATATGGCCAGGTTTGGATCTGTTGTAGGAAATGAAGTTTGTTTTCATGATCAGTATGAGGGGTCATGAATTTCCTCTTGAACTTGAACTGAGAGGTCATTGTGAAAATAATAAATCTTCAATAAACAACAATTCAGGGTCTTCTTGAATTGCAATGAAACTGTTACAAGGTTTTAGAATTAATATTTTAACAGCTCATTAAATGCCTTTATCTTAAACATTTCCTTTCAACTCCTCAGTGCTTTCCCTGGCCTATTCAAATCTGGAATAGATTATACCCCATCTCCCAAAAGACACTAGGCGGCTCGCATTCCACGCCCGGCTTCAATTACGCAGTTCTGCCTTTTCTGAAAGATAGCATCCACTTTTACTGTTTACTGGTCATTGCATATAATGTATTGGTTTGAATAGAGACTACTGTATTTTAAGATTGTTTGTTCATTAATGTAACTCATCCAAATTAATACATAAATGCAGATCATTCCAAAGGGTTCACCAACTTTATCTTACCACTGTAGAAGTAACTAAGGAATGAGGGACAAACCAGAAATTACCCGAGAATGAATCGTTAATAGTCCCTGAATAACTCCGAATTGAGGACTATATAGTTGATGAGTTACTAAACAACATACTGGGAGCTACAGTGTATTAATGACATTAGGTCAGGATTTGTTCATATGTATCTGAATCATAATGACTACTTTGTTCATAAGCCGTTCCTGACTCTGAACTAGCCATTCATTCATTACTAATGTTGTTGCACCAAGTGGTACATCAAACTGAGTAATTAAAATATATTCCTTTGATACTTATGTCTTTAAAACTATTCCTTATCTCACCATTACTTTATGGAAGTTTTGTTAAGACTTTACAACTATTAAAATACATTGATTGCACAAGATTTAATAATCATTACCTAATGATTCATTAATATAGTATCTCCCACTCTGTTCTCTAGTAACTCATCTAGTATATAGTTCTCAATTCAGTTATTCAGGAACTACTTAATTACCAAGTCATTCCTTGTTTTCACTCTGGCTCAGTAGCTACTTACACTTGTGTACCATATTGTAAAGTGTTAATTTGGCCTGTTTTATTTTAAATATTAGATGTTTTGGTTTACTGTGAGTGTTTGTGTATATAATGAAACACCAGATTATGTTTAAATTCTGGCATATTCCTAACCTTGAAAACATGACACTTAAAATTAAACATTTTTTAAAAACATTTCAAGACATTGTACAAACCCTGAAAGCAACCATGTTTATTACCTTTACATAAATCTATGGATTGTCAGTGAAAACTGACAACATTGGTCAATAGGCTGGTCTCAATCCTTTTCTCTCCTTCCACTTAAGAGTCACATCTTCAAACTACATACTCGCGACAGAGTAGGTAAAGTTCCTTGACTGGAGTGTTTGGGTCGACTGGCTAAAATATTGACTGAAGTTCAGTTATTTCCCATGGACTCAAAGGCCACTCAAATTCAGGAACGACAATCCCTGCGTCCTTGTCTTTTTCATTGTGATCAGCTGCAAGGTCCCAGTCAACATCCGGCTCCTGAAAATCATAATGGAGACTTTGAGAAAATTCCAAAGAATTTGTTCACAGGATAGTATGACTTTTTTTGACAATGCATATTGAACAAATAAAGAATATTTTAAGAAATTACAAATTTTAGTGACAATCCAATAAAGTGAACTCAGATTGCTAACAATGCCAGTTTTTATTGTAACATATAGTATAATCAATACCTCTGGACTTTCAGACTGGTCAATGTTTCCAATGTGCAGCTCGGTTGCTGTAGCATTCGCTGGGACTTTAGCTGTACTGTTAGCTGATTAGCTAACGTTAGCTAGCTAACAGTGCAGCTAATGTTGCACCGATCGATATCTAGCTAATCTGACGACGGCAGGTTAGTGTAATAAATCAGGCCCGCCCCCCTCATATTAAACTAGTAACATTAAATAGCTCTTACCTGAGGCGTTTCGACAGCCATTTCTTCAGAAATAATATAAGCGTGCCGCTGTTTAAATTACGCACACGCGTTTTTTGGCAGTGATATGCCGCCAAAGTTCGCTCACTCAGGGACGCCCGCTCACATTCAAGACTTTTCTCCTGTCTGGCCCCCCAGTGGTGGAACCATCTCCCCACAACCATCAGAGAAACAACTTGTCTGGCCACTTCGCTTTGGATAAAAGCGTCTGCTAAATGTAATGTAATCTTTTCAAGCACAACTTTATAAACACTGTAACATCAGAGAAACAGCATATGGCCTTGCCAGCATGTTGTGTTGGATATTTCATCACAATCCAGCCATGTGAAAGAATGTGCTGTTGTCAAATGATACTTCATTTTCTTCTCATGTAAGCTGTTGATTCAAGTTGACAACATTTAAATGGAAACCACAGGCACAAACCAGCACTGTGCTGGGCAGAATTGAGACACACACTGTCTGTGTTGTGGGGATGGACAGGTGATCTTTGCAGGGCACCTGTCCCCTAGTGTCTCCAGGTACAATCAGCCCACAGTGAGCCTGAGCAACAACATACATGTAAAGACAATGGTTGAATGAAATTATTGAAAAACACTGGTTTGTTTTCACTGCAGCTCCCATGACACAACAATAAATATACACACAGGGCCATTTAGTCTGAGTCTGATTAGTTACTGTTACTGCAGTTGTACACCCACAGCCTAGAAATACAGGAACTGGACAAATGTCCTGTTTTGGAGAAAGCGGCTCTTCAAACTCCATCTGGGAAACCAACCTCAGCTGCATCTGTGTCTTTCCTGCCTCTCTCTCTCTCTGGCTCTTTCTTTGCTTTGGGTAAATAACAAGTGTCAGAAACCTATAGAGCAGAGGAATACTTGTTTGCTACTTTACCAAACTCTATGAGAAGAATACAAAATGGATTAAACAGAGAAGAGGAATTAAAATCACATTCTCATTGGTGGTAACACTTTGTATGTAGACATGAATTGTAATGCGAGACTTCAATACAATCATCCCTCATTTAAAGGATAACACACAACATATTTTTCACTAACTTTATACAATACATTATACACGTTATACAATGAATCAGAATTAGGATTAGGTTTATTGCCAGGTAAGTATTCACATACGAGGAATTTGTTTTGGTGCGTGGGTGCCATAAAGAGCAATATATACAGAAAAATAAAAAAAGAGAAAGCTGATGTTCAGCTCCCACTTGAGGTCCTGGCTGATGATGGTGCCCAGGAAGCGGAAGGTGCTGGTGCAGTGCTGACTGGGGTGTCACACAGGGTGATGGGGGTGGGTGGGGCTGCGTTCTTTCTGAAGTCCACAACCAACTCCACTGTCTTAAGAGCATTGAGCTCCAGTCAATCAAAATTGATACAGTAAAACCAGAGGTATCGTCTATTTTTTCACTCTTTGTCAAAACCTGGTGCCTACATTACCTACAGTGCAACTGAACCGCTGGTATTTCAGTACAGAGATTCAGGTGTGTTATGCTAGTAGCAACTAATAGTACTACAGACATCTGGTAAGCTCACTTCTTTCTAACTCCACACAGTTTAAAAAAAAAATAATTTTCAAACTTCAGCCCCAACCAACACTGACTCAAGTGACATCACAGGGGGACATTTATCAGATTTTGCACAGCTCCGTCTGGAGACACTAAAGGCTTTACACCACTTTTTTAACATATGCAGTAATACTCCCCAACATCTGTAAACACGCTTTGATTAGTAAAATAGGTGGAGTTCCCCTTTAACATCACAATGTTCCACACATCAGCAATGTCTGTCACACATTATAGATTCAAATCGTTACTAAAATGCAGGTCATTCCACATTATATCTTAAATCTAAATAGAGAAAATCAACATTTGTTAACCTAATTTTGTTGAACAAAGATTTAAAATAACATCTTCCGCTGTTTCATGTGTAAAAATATTAACATATCAGATGGTTCTCATTAAAATCAGATCAATTCATGTTACTCCTTTTACAAAATGCTCCCATGGCTGAAATGTAACACTTAAATTCTGTTATTTTGACAAAGAATAAGAAGAGATTGTCAAACTGCAGATGAAACAATGAGTCAATAAAATATCCAGAAATAAAGCACACTGATCCCCGTCTAACTAGTCGGGTTTGTCTCTCTCTGTGGGCTGCAGACATTCTGTCCTCAATGCATGATTGGAAAGCACAAACTGTTGATTATGAACTTGTCCACATATACTTTTTATGAAGCGTTAGGAAACACTGTTCAGAGTTCAGTGGTTGCATTATTGATGAGCTTTTTTTTTTTAGACTGGCATTTTATCCCCCGTGATGGCTCACAGACACAGGTTTATTTCATTATTTTTGTGAAATATGTTGACGGGACTGAATTGATATTTCTGGACTTTAATCATTCCCACTAATGAGCAAGTTTATAGCACAATTCATGCATTTCAGAGTGCTTGATGTACAATTTAACATCAATGATACATCTGGTGAGTTTTGGTCTTTTCAAGAAAATCTCATGAGAAGACCAAAACCAACATTGAATGTCCTGTCTGTTTCACAGCCTGGTGTATCTTCTTCCTCTGACCCATAGAACTCTATTGTTGCTCCAACAACGCACACACTGTTGTTCCTTCATTACCATGAACACACGCACACACTGTAGTTTATTTGGACTCAGTCGCACACACACCATCCACACATCCACTGCTGAAAATAGTCCCCAACAAATTCACTCTCTCCTCCTCTGAGTAATATTTTTTTTAAACTACAGTGATCATCTTTTTTAAGAAACTACGGAGCTTTAAACAAAAAAAAACACAAAAAAAACAACTATATATTTGTGAGGTGTTTTTTTTTATTTTTTTATTTTTTATATCAGGAGGAACCAATGGTCTTGGAGCTGAGAGCAACAGGGAAAGAGTTAGGGTCTGCAAGTATTAAGAGATTGACTTGGTTTTGGTCTTTTCATGGTATTTGCTGACAATAAGAAACATATAGAACAACACCAGCCACATCCTTTACATAAAAACAAATGAGATTGATGGTTTAAAAATCTGTAAAGTTCTTAGGACAGGATAACCAACTGTTTATTAATGTTTGTGATAAAGTGAAAATCAAATAGCAAACATGAGGTAAAGAAAACTGATAATGAAACAAAGTATTTTATAGTCTTGGTTTTCTCACACATTTCTTTGACTATTAATCGATGGCAGAAAAGCAGAATAATGTTTTGTGGACCGTTGATTTTTGCCATTCAGGTTTTATGTTAATTCTTTTTCTCAGGCTACACCTTGGCGACCAAGCTGAGGAGACACATAAAGTCCTCTCACCTGATGGAGAAGCCCTACAGCTGCCACTGCGGCGCTGCCTACACTGTGAGACAAAGTCTCATGAGGCACCAAGCTCAGCACCGGACTGAGGGAGGAACTCAGGAGGAGGTGACGGAGGAAAGACACAGAGAGGAGGAGTTGGTGCAAGAAGCAGCGGCTTTAGGCTCCAGTCACCCGAAGCCGATCAGAGGCAGACCCAAGAAGAACTCACTCCGCCGAGGGGAAGGAGAGAAGGAGGAGGCTCAAGTGAAGCGGAAAAGGGGACGAGGAAAAAGGGAGCAAAAGGGGGCGAGGCAGGAAGGGAGGAAAGATGAAGAGAATGAGACCTGGAGAGCAGAGCGAGGAGGAGACGGGAAGGTGTCTTGTGATATCCAACACACCGTGGTGTATGTCCACACAGATGACATGTCCACGCCGAGCTCCGCCCCTCTGCTCCTCGCCTCGGGGAGTTCGCTGTCTGCAGAGGCAGAGCAGGAGCTGGTGGAGGTGATGATATCGGAGGGCACAGAGCAGTGCATTGTGGTCCACGGGCAGCAGACAGTAGGAGAGCTGCTAATCTTACAGGAGGAGGGCAGCGGAATCTGCTCTGTGGCGCAGACCGTTGAGATAAACTCAGTGTAGCCCAAGGTCCTGGTTCCTCAGACTGTCTGGTGGGGACACGTTGGTATTTTTAAACATGGGTCCTATTATTATTATTATTTTTTTTTTTTTTTTTTTTTTTTTTACAAATGTTGGGGTCTAAATGACTAATAGTACCAAAAATGTTGGAATTGGTCCAGTAGATCTCTTCCACTGGCAGCTGCGAACAGTTTGCAGTGGTTGCCCACTTCTTAGATGCCATCATGTTTTGTTGCATTCAGGTCTACAGGCTGCTCGTTTAGAACCTGGTCCCTGAGCCTCTTCAGTGGATTTCTGTAGTTATGGTTGGCTGACAGCCAAAGCTGGCACTTAGTGTTGATGCCTGAGATAAAAAAAAACACTTAAGCTGTCACAGTCCACTGAAGTTGTTCTTGGAATATCTCAACATGACGTGATGTATTTAGTCAGATATCTCTTCAGTAAAACCAAATAAAACTGTCTTTATCTGTGTTGAAGAGTTTTTGGGTGAACTTTTCCTTTCATTTGATTGCTTCTGTGTTGGGCTGGGGATCCAAATGAGACAGAGAGTCCAGCACTCCATCAATTAAACACCTGCTGAACAAGCAAAACATACATTTGCAGAAATGAGACCTCCAGTCTTCATCCACAGCCGCACGACCTCACGGAGCGTGGAATGTGTCCGATTCGTGTCCGGCCAGGGGCGCGTTGTTGCATCTCATTCCTCATCTCTCTGTTCTCTAATAAAGGCTTACAAAAATAATAAAAACTTAGGCAGTTAAAAATAAGTGCTTTATTCTGGGATTATTCGGGCGGAAGAGTGACTGATTTATAAGTCATCGCTTTTGCTTCTGTTGAATGAAATCCTTTAGGCTATGACTTCAGGCATTTCCAGTGGTGTAACTTGGAAAACTGGGCATGTTTGTCATCAAAAAGCATTGAGCGAGACTACAGAGTGGTGACTACAGAGAGAGGCGGCTGCATCTCAGCTAAAGTAGTGAATTCAGACATTTTTCCTTTAAAATAAAACATTATTTCACATCAAACTAAATGTTCCCAAAGATGGTTTCTGTTATTTTAGGTAGTTCTTATCACGCTGATGTTTGTTGTTTGTTTTTTTGATAAGTTTGGTTTTAATTAGTTATTTAATGGTATAAAAACTGTGTCACATCATGATTGACAACTGAGTGTGCTCGTGATTGGTTCAGGCGGCTGTATGGACGGGACCTCGACACAGATCACTACTGCACACTCTGGCTCCAAATGACGTCACCAGCGCAAGATGGCAGCTCCTGTATCCGGGGGTTTTTTGGCTTCATTTTTGTACAGTGGGTGGAAGTGGTTCTATACAGTCTATGGTTCTGATTCAGGAACATCACCATGTGGAGACATGAAACACTGCAAAGGTATTGAAGGAGCAGAATTTTGGAAAGTTTGGAAAATGCTTAATTTTACCGGATATGTTTTCTAGGTTAGGAATATGCGTGAATTTGAATATTTTTAAATATAATCTGGTGTTTCATCCTTGACACAATCACTAATGTAAAACTAAAATATTTTAATATTTGAAAAGAAATTATCCTGTCTTCATATTTCTTTGTTGTCTCCTGGCATTGGTATATATATATATATATATATATATATATATATATATACACATTTAGATGGAATGATAAAGGCTTTAAAAGTCTGGACATGTTTGGTTTAGGTACTTTGAAAAGTGCTTGAATTTTACAGTAAATAAGATGTACTTAGTGTGTGGAGGCAGCACAACTGTCACAGAAAAGTTCAACATCAGACTGTTTCTCTGATTATGCCAGTGAGAAAGAGATAATTGTTGTTATATAAATATAGGTTACCTAATGTAACCCCAGTTCTATGCGAGGCCCTCTAACGGGCTTCACTATTGGTTTATCCCCTCGAGGCTCCGCCTCGGCACCTGAGTCAAAGTTCAATGTACTCATCCTCCAATTAGGGGGTAGTATCCTCCCCCTATATTACCCCAGTGTATGCATTGCTCGTTTCCCTTGAAAACTCAGCAACCACTCTGGGACCAGCTGGGCTAGCAGTTAGAGGGCCTCGCATGTACTCATAGAACTGGGGTTACATTAGGTAACCTATATTTCTATGTCGTACATGCGAGGCCCTCTAACGGGCTTCACTATTGGTTTAAAACCCAAGGCGAAGGCCATAGGGATAAGACGTACCCCAGCTGGGCCCTGCCCAGCCAACAGGCCAATTCCCAATCCTGCATCCGGTAGGTCCGCTCTGGGCATCCTCGCCAAGGTGCCACCCAACAGTCTGCCGGGTCACTACCTCGACCCTAGAGTCAGGTGGATCCACTGCCGTAACCACGGTTGGCGCCAGCACCTGTGCACAAAGCATAGAGTGTGCCACCGACCCTGAGGTCATGTCCCGAAGATACGACTGCACAAACGTTGACTCAGGCGCCAGACAGATGTCCGACATGGAAACGCCTCGAAATAGTGCAGTGGATGCAGAAATGCTCCTTGTAGAATGGGCACGTAGCCCCCCCCGGGGGGGTCTGGCCCACAGCCTCGTATCCCCCCCGGATGGCCGCACATACCCAATGGGCCAGCCGCTGGAGGACAGTGGGGCTCCTCGAGCCCGGCCACCGTACCCAACAAACAATTGGTCGGATTGCCTGAAATCTGCCGTACGGGCCACATAGGTGCACGCTGCCAGCCTGAGAAGAGCTGGCGAGGGCAACCCCCCAGTTTGTACAGGGACGCCACAACGGTGGTGTTGTCAGATTGTACCACCACGTGTTGCCCCCGAGTTGTGTAACGAAGTGATGCAGCACCCGCTGTACCGCCATCAGCTCTAGAAGGTTGAGGTGATGCGGGGAGCTTGTCCACATGCCTCCTATGCGGGCTGGTTTCAAATCCCCACCCCAACCTGTCAGGGAGGCATTGGTGAATACCTGAACATGGTGGGCCACATGTCGTGGAAATTTTCCTTATTTCTTTGGAGAAGTGAGCAAATAAATGATGATTCAACAAGTCGTTGTCTTTTGATAATTTTAAAAAGCAAATAATAATAAGAGAAAGAAAGAAAAGTAAAGAGAAGTAAAGTGAAAACACCAAGTGGGGGTCCACAAAATGTTTTCCCTTAGCAGGCCTAATTCACTGAAAGTAATTTCACTGAAAGAAATTCACTGAAAATAGTT
>JAVQJL010006520.1:0-15935 GCA_036024295.1 Nannoperca obscura
AAGAGCAGCTGTGGATGATGAGCAGGGGAAGGACAGCTGGATCCGCCCAGGCACAGACAACACACATAGGACAAACAAAACACAGGGGAGGAGAGAGGGAGCAGGTCATCCCACGACACTCTGTCTGTTGTAATTATTCATTTTTGTACGTTTTGTCGCTAAGGTTTTTCTCACCCCTTTGAACTCGTCAGAGGAGGCTTTGTGCATAATCTTCCTCACTGTGCTTTGGTCTTCACCTGTCACTTCTGTCTAGCAACCGTGGCAATCAGAGAGAATTCTGATCGTATTTACCTGTATGGGAATGTCAAGGTGGTAGTAGTGAGGAGGGACTTTGAGAGAAGCGTGAGTTTGAACACCAAGATGCAGCTCACAGTGAGAGAAGCAGCACACTTCCTAAGCAGAAGGCGCAGAGGATTGTACATCTGTCAGCTTGCATGTGTACACAGACAAGGAAAGCTGCTGTGAGACTTACACTCTAAGCTAAGGGCTCTACAGTGACAGCATATATTTATTAACATTGACATGTACAACGAAGTCATGCTGTGCGTTTTCATTTTGCAGGAGTGTAGCGCTGTTTACACGTTACTGAACATTACACTAGAGCTTCAGCATTACAGATTCTCTGTCCCATATAATCTAACATGACTAATACTTCAGTGACTAATAACTTGACCTTTCTTGATTTATCTTCGTTTGACGCATTTTGATTCGTGTAATTAATACATTAATCATTTTTTAATGTGTTGTTTGATTTGTGATACTTATTGCTGAATTTTGGCCCAAGGACAACTATGAGTTGTTTTTTTTATCCTTGACTGAACTTTTAAACGGCCATCAAATGCGAGCAGCAGATTACAAATCATCACAGAAAAATTGCAGATCTTTTTCAGCACACTATGACTTTATCTCTTAGCGATCCGCTGTAGCAGAAAACATTAGCTGTAATTGTGGTTTAGTTCTCAAAGCTGTCAGAAAGTCTTTTGTCATGTGAAAACAGTGTGATTGAAAATGAAAGGAAAAACTGGGCAACAGACAATTACAGTTCATGGTGAGATGGACATGACAAGGTCTGCACCAAATGTCATGGCAATCCACCCATAAATGTCAACCTCATGGTGATGTTAGAGGAAAAGTCAGGAGATCACCAAAGTCAGTAGGTCACCCTTTGCGGACCATGATGTCCTGTACTAAATTTCATGGCAATTTATTCAGTAGTTGTTGAGACATTTCAGATCTAAGTGGCGACCAACAGGTCGACACTGCCGTTCAGTAGAAGCCTGATTTAGCATATTGCTAATGATTAAATATTCTATCTGTAATGATCTTACAATTTACAGTGTATAAGGAGGCATTCATAAAATGTGCTAATCTGTTGCATGCCCTGTTGCCCTCCATAAACTTTGCTGCAGACAAGCAAGTTGTGCTGAACCAAACCATGTGCGGAGTTATGTGTGGAAGCAGTTTCTATTTGGGCCTGAACGACAAGCTAAAGAGACTTCTGCAGAGGAAGCAGAGAAGAAAGTCTGGGAGAGTGATCCTACTTGATGAACATTTTTATATAATATGTTATCTCATTATTATTATTATTATCACGCTGACCCAGAAAACGGGGAGGGGAATGGAAACACATACAGGGAGAGACAAGACACAAAACCAAGACCATGACAATATAGTTGTAGTATGGCTGCTGATTATACATATTGCAAGAATATAACTCAAATATGCATATAAATTTGATTAACTCTTTATATTAACAGATTCTTTTCAAAACAAACTATTATTTTAGTACAAAATGGTAGAAAACTGATGTTCTTATGTTGACGTTTGCTTCTTCTGTTGCTATAGAAATGAGGATTATATACTGAATTAAAGGATTCAATTATTTCTATATGATGCATTATGATTATGATGATGTGTTGAAAGAAATGAAGCAATACTAACAAAAAATCATCACAATGACAAGTCATCCAAGAGGTGCAGTGTAGAAAAGCAAGAGCTCCAACCAAAGGATAAACTACCACAGGCAAAGAAAAGACTACTGCAGCGGAAAGATTGGGGGAAACTGAAATTACATTATTCTGTAAGTGGGGCGCCAACAGCAAGAAAAGAAATGGAACAAATAGGAGAAGAAGAGGCACCAACCAAAGAAAAAGTCAAAAATGAAAAACTGTGGGAAAATAAGGATGAGCTCAACAGACAGGAATGGAGAACTAGTGAGGAAGAAATGCTGAATGAAGTAAGTAAAAGGGAGAGGAATTTTTAGACGAAAGGAGTTGAAGAACAGTTGAAGTTTCTTGATGACCTCAACACTTCAAAAATCTTTGCAAGCGAACAAGTGAACTAGAGAGGCAGATGAAAGAAGAGAGGGATGAAAAGAATAATAAAACAGCTTAATGGGAGCTAAAGAAAGCGTCTGAGCAAATGGAGAGATGGAGGGAGAGGCTGGGACGGTTTTGAAAGACAAGAGAGGGAGGAGACACACAGACAGGAAAGGGAGGAAATGAGCGAGACCTGTGAAGGAGAGGCCAGAAATGAAGAAGGAGAAAAACCCTGATGAAGGCGATTCCCCACATCATGATCTCAAAGACAGATGGAGAAAAACTTTGACAGGTGGAGAGGTAGGAGAGGGACAGATAGAAAGCAATCCAGGAGGAAAGTTTAGGGGAGATATGTGAATGTTTTTCAGTGCTGGAGGATATCAAACTGAAAGTGCTGACAATAAAACAAAAAACAAAACAGGCAGAAATGAAGAAGGATGAATATATATATAAAAAAACTGGTCATTAATGTATTAATGTGACTGTAACTACAAGTGGAAAAATGTCTTTCCCCTAAAATGACACGAGTATACCAGTTCTCCTATTTAATAGGTCAAATCGCCATTTCAGCAATGTAACGCTTAAACCCTCAAACATTTATTCCTTTTGATGATTCTTTACGTCCCCAGACAGAGGCATTTGTGTTATGTGTATTCCAGGATGAAAGTCAATGTACTTCTTTTAGATTAATCTGACAGGTTTGGATTAAACAGAGGGAGAGGGTGTTTGAAAAAGGAGCGGTGGCAATTACGTATTCATCTCTGGGAACAAAGAGTTGGAATTAGATGGACATTATATCAGGATTTATTCGTGCAGTTGATTGGTTGGTAAAGACACTGAATAATACATTTTATTTGTGACAACAGTGTTAGAATTGTAGAAACAGATGCTGAGATTCTTATTGTTTGACTTTGTTTATTGACATCTTCTATAAATCATAATAATAATTGAGTTTGTTCTGTTTCTTCAGTTTAGATGTTCACATGTTGTTATTACAATACCTTCTTAGCCATATACTGTCCTCTGTCGATGCTTTACTGCCAAGTTAATCGTTATTTGACAATGTCTAAGGAGTGGCCAAAGCAGAGAGGGGTATGAATGAGTCTGCTCAAGAAAAAAAACTTTTTTTTTTTCCTATACTATGCTGTTTGAGAGAAAATGTGAACATATTCATCTTGGCCACCGAAGGCCCAAGACACTCACAAACATGAAAAAACGGTTGAAACAACATGACAAACAAAATCTGATTTATGGACAAATACATGTAATTTCATTGTAGCAAGTGTCTTTCCAATAATGCTGACTACTGTCAAAGTGCCCACAAGGTCAGAGGAGCTGCTCTCTGCACTGATGTCTGGATTGGATACAAATAAAAGTTATAGCTATAAAAAGAGATTAGATTCAATGAGTTCACAGATATTGTTAATTAAGATTAGACATACCCCAGTTTATGATTATAAAATCTTACATCCTACTTAATGCATGCAACAATTACACATCTGCAGAAGTCATCAATAACACTGAAATTATTTATTATACTCTTAACCACAAAAAGCTTCAGCTTTAAAATTAAATTAAAGCTGAATGGGGATTTCCTTTAGCATCTACTGGATGAGTTATTTAAATTCTAGCACACTCAGAATGCTAAAGGAATTCTTGTGGTCAGTACTGAGGCTGTAAGTACACGGTTACAGTATAGCCTACATTAACGCATCATAAATCTGTGCACTTGATTAGAAACACTAGATGGCAGCAATGTATCAGAGTAGTATAAAAAGATATCTAGATCATTCTGACAGGTCCACTCTAATGAGACTGAAATTCTGTTTTGCCTCAGCCAAACACACAAGCATATTACATATTTTACTGGATAGTAAATAGCTGTCCTACAGGATATGTACTGCTGAAAGATTAACAGAGAAAAAGGAGAAATGAACTGCTGATTTTGCTCTCAACGCCTTTATTGATTGGGTTGATTGGCCTATTGGCTTCTCTAATCAATAGGCCTAACATTTCCTCAGTGACCAGAGAACAGGATGGAAGGTTACTCCTTGGCACGAACACTGACCCTCCTGCTGATCTGGAACAGATTGAATTAGAAACCAAAATCAGTTGGAGGCTCAACCACTTCCTGAGCACCATACTGTGACACTGGATTGGATCTCCCTCAAAGGAAATCATTTCCCAAAGTCTGTATTAACACCATCTTGCCTCCCTGCCAAGTTAGGCCAACCTGCTCCACTTGTCTCTTGCCAGGGTTACAATTGGCACAGATGACAGCAGGTACCTTTAAATGCGGGCCAGGGCACAATTCTCCGAAGGTGGGCTTCTGATTAATTGAGCCTGAGGATATGCGGCCTAGCCACTGACAGATATAAAGTGCGGGTGCCGTGTTGAGGGAAAGAGCTCTCCATCTTGTCCCTGGTGACTCATTCTTTGCTGAGGAATAGAGTGGGAACTCCATTGGAGCTCCACCTCAAAAAGCAGTGCTGACCAGATGCACAACAAGATCTGAACATTGCCAGAGTACAAGGAGATGTCTCCCTGTGATCGATAGCTCGTCCGAAACTGCGACTCCTTTTTCAAGGATTCAATTTAAATTCCATTTGATTGAAAAATGATTGCTATTGGCTGATCATTGTCCATACACTCAGTTAAATGTCACTCTCTCCGTTCAGTGAAGATCAGTGAGAAATGAAATAGGTTACTACCATGGTAATGGTCTACTAGCCCTGCAGTCAATTTCAATCTACTGCCTACAAGCTATTTCTTTCTGTAAACAAGTCGAGCTTTTGCCTTTTTGTCCCATGCTGCTGACAGCTAACAATGTTTAATGCCATAGTGGGAGGCTTGCAGGCAGACATGGCGACTGTGTGAGAGGTAATTATTGTGAATTTGTAGACATACACTTCCCCGATACACACCTACAGTTTCTCAGGCAGATCTTAGCATGTACACACACAGAGACACGTACACAGAGGGCATGTTCATTGTGTGTAAATAAAGATGCTAACTACTGCAGTAAGACTATACGCAGACAGTTAGGCAGAGCTCTTCTCCCTGGAGACAGAGAAAGCCTCTGTAGTGCTGCATAAATGATCTCTAACTGCCTTCTGTTGTAAACATGCTCATGTTTATGGCATTTTAACAACAACTGGCATGCAAAATGAAGTACCTGGAGTGTGGGCGTGTGCATATTTGTGTTTGTGAGTGCACCTTATGTGGATTGTGTGCTGACATTTACAGATGTGTCTGGATATCATGAGAATACATCGGTCTCTGTAGCTCAGGCAGCTCAAGCAGATGAACCAGTCACTCGTGATTATACTTATCACCCTCATCCGAGAGCACAGGAAGCTGGAGAGAGAAGAGTGGGAAGAGAGAGGGAGAGGGAAGAAGAGAGAGGGAGAGAGAAGGAGGGCAGTGGGAGGAAGATAATGTGTGTGTGGTTAAGTGAGTTTTAAAAATTGACAGCTAAAATGGGATTTCTATTCACGATGAGCCATACTTGAAATTATATGAGCCTTACAGAACAGATTAGGCATATATTTAATAGTGTAGCCAACAGAATAGAAGATGGCAGCTGCTCCATGTAACCCCGCATGCCTTATAGGACACACTGCAGGTTGAACATTCAAACTGATAGAGCTTTAAATAGTACAGTTATTACAGTCAAGAGCTCTGGACTTCTGCACATGCTTGCCTCAGAAAGTGTTAATTTTAATTTTAATTTCATTTACTTTCTATGTTTATTCTTTGATAGGTGATGCTGAAGTCTCTGTCTTCTCCCTGTCTATCTGCACCTTGCCATTTATAAATGATTGTAAGGCTTAATTCATTTTAGAGAGATATGTTGGCAGCAGACTCTATGTGGTCTTCATTATACATGGGGATTTTCATCTGAAAAATATGGAGGAAGCAAGAATACCCATGAAGATCACAGTGTTACCCTTTTATCACCTAACCTTCTCTATTATCTTTAACCTCTCGAAGTTGTATCTTATTATAGCTTTCTTTGATTTTTTTAAACTCGACACATTAATTGCCCTCTCATTTTTCCTCTTAAGAAGCGCCTGATCCTCAGAGAGAAAGAAACTAAGAATTTTACAATAAATAGGCTCCCTGCAATAACCCTTACTAAGATTTCTCTAAGAAGATAAAAATTATGTAAATTATGTACGAAAATTAGCCCACCTTGCTCAGATTAGCGCCAGTGATGGTTCATGTTTGTTAATGGAGAGAGTGGTAAACAGGTTTTGGTGTTGGATAAGGATCTTATGGTTAGACTTAAACTAATAGGGTCTTTGAGTTACACATGGTGGCCCATATGCTATATGCTTTTTCATTTAATAAAACCTTTCGTGGAAGAAACGTTTCCTGCCAATGCCTTCACACTATTCCACTGATCTACAGGTGGCTGTAATGTACCACCATACATAGCAATCTTTGCTAGCAAAGGCAGTGAAGAAAAAGAAGACTGCTAGCTAGTAAACATGGATATAAACGATACAGGATTTAAAATAATTTTATAAATAGGCAAATGTTTTATGAGGAAGGAACTGATGCAACACATTTGTTGACCTCAATGATACACACAACTGGTTTTGGTGAGAAATACTGAATGTAAACACATTTAAGCACAAATAACAACACCAAATACTTAGTTACAAGTTACAAGCATTTTACATATAGAAGCAAAAGTTAAATCATTAGCAGAATACTGCCTGTAAGACTGTTGTAGTATATTAACAAACACTTATTAGGCTACTGATGTTTTACTTTATAAGCAGCCGTTTAATTTCAGTTATATTATATTATTAATTATTAATATAATTAATAATGATCTCTAATAATACACCATATATCATAAGCTGATCATGTTTTGTACATACAATATTTTTAAGTAACAATAGATGTAACAAGTAAATGTACTTGGTTACTTTCCACATCTGTCTGATTATTTGAATAAAATATTAATATACATTTGGGGATCTTTATGTACATACTGTGGAACCTGACATTCAATGCAGATTGTAAAATACACATTTGCACATATTGTGTGCAATCTGTAATTTGGCCTCCTATGTGAATTAGATAATAAGAAACTTAAAGAACTCCTTTCTGCCCCTGAAAACTCAGTATTATGGTGATATTATATCTATTTTTGTCCATTTGTGTTCTTTGCAGCTGCAATTATCTACTTCCCCTGAGAATAAATAAAGTTCATCGTACTTGTAGGGCTCTTGTTTATGGAAAGTGACTCACTGCTCAGTGTCAACAACTACATTGTTGTATTCTGGGATCTAACAATGCTAACGACATTGTTATCAACTCTGTTGATGATGGCTCTACATCTTGTTTGCTGAGTACTCTGATGAATTGTTGTTCCCAAGTCAGTGGATTAGATCAAATGAACCAGCTGCAAACATTTCATTTTACTTTACTTTAAAATTAAGAGGTAATGATTTATAAATTAAAATCATTAAAGCTGGGCTAGGCAAAGTCTGTGCAACCTATGCAAAACCTTACATCTCTCTGTGCTGCCTCACTCTAGCCCCTCCCACCAAACCCACAACTTCGACCGTCAAAAGAAGGAATCAGTTTCCCTGCAAAACCGTATCACTCGTAGGGGTCACTCTCCATGACGTGAGCCTCACTAAGTCCCTCCCACCGCGTCTTATCTTCTCAAAGATGAACCTTCAGGGCGTCGTGGCCGCAGAGCAGAGCGCCCCGGGCTTCAGAGGCGGCTGCAATGCCTTCCAGCAGCGAGAAGAGAGCCCAGTACACCACATACATGCCACTGTCCCCTATCAAAAGTTATTCCCCACTATTTGTCATCATGCCTCATCGCCACTTTGTTGTTACGTGCTCCATGGCATCGGACATAATGAGTCTGAAGCTCTGTGTGGAGCCGTGACGTGTTGTTTTGTACTATATGCTGCAGCAGGCACGGGAGGTATTGGAAATTTATCACAAATTGCAGGATTTGTGGCATGATTTTCTGCCACTGAATCAGACATTCACTCTCTGAAGGGAGGTGTACAGGCATCTTGTAACTTAGCCAATATGAACACACAGTCTCTCTGAAAAAACATGTGATTGGCTAAAGTCTCCCGTCATGCCCTAGATTTTCTAAAGCCTGAAAACAGAAGCAAGAGGAGGAGCTAAAGTAGAGGTCTGCTCTCAGACCACCTGAATTACAATATGCTGCATGGTTAATATGGCATCTTTGCAAAATGATGCCAAAAGAAAACTGCCTACCCAACCTTTAATGAGATAGAAAAGCAAGACAGATAAGCTACAGTTTTTGAAAATACATGATGAATTATTTATCAAATCATGCCAATCATCACTTTAGTAACAAAATGCACCATGCAAAGATGACCTACATTCTGAATGTACTGTATATCGGATACAGTACTATATGTTGCAAGTACATTATGTTCTCTCTGAAATGGAGATGCACGAGAAAATCAGTAATGCAACTTTGTTCAATTATATATTTCTTCTGTGTATATCTTGCTTGATTTAAAGCATTTATATTGTCTCTCTATATTGTCTTAACTCCATTATACTCAGTGACTGTCTATTGTATGTGCTTCATTTCTCTGGTTTCCCTCTTCCTATGTCTGTCCTTTATCACTGAGGGCTGGCTGAGTTTTGTGGGAGAATTAACTCTTATCAGCTCTTCATTACACATCATATTATATCATATCATCTCATATATCTCAACTCTCTCCCATGAATCGCCAGCAATTGGAGGGCTGTTCAGAAGATTTTTCCAAATGGAAACTTTCATTCCCATCTAATGCTATAATGCTTATCTTCCAATGTGAAAACAGATTCACTGAGTTTCCATTGCAGACTGATTTACCATGTTCAATTCACACTTTGCGATAAGTGGAGATACAATGAAGGCTATTCTCCCCCGACACTGTGTCAGGATGTCAAGACTCCAAGTAGTAGTTTCTCTGATAGAAGAAAAGGGATAGGCTGGGATTGTACTCATTTGTATCACAACTGTATGCAGTAGAATACATGAAACACTGATATGAGAGAGCACAGCTGACAAAGAAAGTCGGATCAATAAACAAAGTGTATTTTATCTTTTAGAAGCCACAGCCACATTGCAGAAGCAGGACAGACTCTGTAGCAGCAGCAGCAGCTTCTGCAAAATCATTTCACACCTGCTGGTCTATTTTCTCCTCTCCTACACTCCTCTATGAACAGCTTCAAGCACATCAAGACCTCACATATTTGCAGTGATACACATACACTGTGTAAAACTTATTAATTTTCAGCTCTGTGAACAACCAGGAAATGCAAATGCAACATTGACAGCCGCGACCAGCACATACAGTAATTGATGGCTTGTGCATAATTACCAGCTGTAGGAACAAGGCTTTTTCAACTTTATGATGGCAAAATCTTGCTTGTAGCATTCTCATTACTGGGCAGTGAAAAATGCATCAACAAGGAGTGGGACAACTTAAGTGTCTTAAATGTGAGACCTAGATGTCAGTTATCTCAGTATCTTTTACTGCAAAAAATTACAATTATACAGTACTACTAATTTGCAACAGCAAATATATCTTCAAATAAACTTCAAGCCAGTCAGATTACTTTTTTAAATTAACATATCTGATGTTTATAAAGTTTATACTTAAATGGTATTTGATTAGCTTTCCCTATAATATCTGCTTTTGCCAACTAAAGCATGATTTTAAGGTTATGTTTAGGCGCTCATGGCACTTCGTTAAGGTTACAGAAAAATTAATTCTCTTGGTTAAATTATAAAAAAGTCAACAGTGACTTGCTTTTTCTGTATTTAACCAAATCACAATCTTTCCCCATCTTAACCTTAACCAAAGCACTTTGCAGCTTAAACAAAATGCGGTACACAAACCCACAGAATTGTCAAAGTCACTTTGTATGCTCATCATCCACCCCGACCACCACCCTGTGATTGCTGTGCAGTATATGAACGTAGGACTTTGTGGACAGAATTGTCATAGGAGAGATTGTTGAGAGCCATATGCAAAATTGTGGAGTTATTCAAACGTAAAGTGGAGCCATTAGTGTTTATCAATAACTTATCATCCACAATACACTAGACAAAAAAATGGTTATTCTGCAGAGCTATTAAAATTACAGTACAGCTCACACTTTAGCTGGCTTTAGATGGGCAATATATACATGACTCAATTCACTCAGCAGTTGGTAATTAATTGCATTCTATATTGATAAAATTAACAGAAGTGTGTCACCATCGCAACAGTGCATTTAGAGTGCACTGTGCATCAGGTTTTGCCAATGGACGGAATTCTTCAAGGCAGAGTCACAAATACTGACAGCCATTTAATACATAATTTCACTGCCTCTCAAAATGCATAAAAAAATAATCCAACCGGACAAGTGACCTAGTCATAATGGTTCTCTTCAGATGCCATATTTTAATCAACATATGACTAATTTGGCTAATTGCACGTTATTTGGATATTTGGAATTGTGGCATTACTGCATCACTTACAATATGCAAACAAGGGTAAATAATTACTAATCATAAAATATTTCCATGCATTACAAAGAGCTTTCCTTTCTGCCTTGGTAAATAAGTGTTTAAATGGCCATCTGATGGAAAAGTGTGATCATACTGGGTACGTTCTATCTCATATTACTCTCCTAAAGTGAGACAAAAGAACACAACTTAAGAGATATGTGGTACATCTCTCACACAGTATGTACCACTCTGTACAGTTTACTGTATAAAATTGTACTATTAATCCATTAGGGTGATGTTTCTTTAAAATGTATCTCCATAGTTTTGACTTGATAATAAATATTATCTCTAGGTTATTTTGGTTTGAACAGATACATGGATGTCAGAGAGTCTGTAACCCTCCCACAACAGCAGAAACTTGCTGTGCTTGTTTCTTCAAATATCTTTTTATGTAGGAGTTAGAAAGGTGTGAATGCATAATTTCTGTCTTTTAAATGTTGTGATCACATATATTTTCTGGTCTCTGTTTGAGGGCCGTTGTCAGAGATGATTGGAACATTTTAGTATATAAACAACAGGAATATGAAAGAAAAACAGATTTTAGTGAAACCCTTAATTATCGCAACAGCATAGAGCCATGTGAAAAACTGTTTAGATACTCAAACATAAGTTTTTTTTGTGTTTTTCCAGCAGCCTCTATGGTATGTTTACTTTTGGGATAACATGATTCATTTGTTATGCTGTTCATCCGCTGAACTACAGTATGTTAATTATACGTATACTGTGGCTTTTCTGCACTGAGATGTAAATTTTTCTGGTAATTGTCTTATGTTGCATAGCAGTGACTGCAAGTGGAAAGTAAACATTAAAGGATACTAAGGCAATGAAGGGTCACTGCAGTCTTTTTCGATGCAAAGACTCAAAACAGACTCAGACAGTTATAATGTTGCAAGTTGTTCACACTGCAGGTCTGGTTTTGAATGCTTTGCATCAATTACACTGTGTGTCCTGATTCAATCAAATGCCACATCTACAGTGTGGTCGACCTGGAATGACATACCTGTCTCTAGCTTCTTAATTGAGCAGACACATGATTGCAACAACAGGGATTTCTCCTCTTACTTCCTTGCTGGTTTGATACAGACCAGTGCTCCCAGACCCTGCAGAACCATAGGTAATAAAGGCACTGCCAGCTGCGAATTCATTCATAGATCATCTGGTGATTTTATTAATGCATGAAGACTTTCTGGGTAGACCCCTACCTCACCCCCGCCCTCTGGGAGAGCATGATTAATGGTGTTCCCCCCAAACTGCATCAGTTAGCCAGTGCTATCTGGTATTTGTCTTTACAAGATCGTATCGACTTTTGGGAGATCATGCAGAAAATGAACTGTCGTGTGCGCAGGAGCTTGCTGAATGAAGGGTGGTAATACCTTCGTTCTGTGGGCTAACAGAAACAAGCCTCAGAAATAGATACCACAGAGGGGCTGTGTAGATGATGGTGCACAGACACCTCCCTGGTCTCTTTCTGAGAAGAGAAATCTTGTTCTGCCTTTAATAAGCGTAGCTCCCTGCTTCTTTTATGGAAATGGGTTTTAACAGAGGTCTCAGGAAGGATATTACAACTTATCAAGCTGTTCCACTGTTTGGTTACACCACATAATGGCATCATTATTTCTTCCTTTACATGCAGATGGGAAATTTACCAGCAAATACTGACAGCCGACTTTGTCTTTGTACTCTGTAAATGGTTACTTATAGTCAGATTAACATCTAAGACCACATTTCTAACACCTTTTGATTTCAAAGAGCTCTTTCTCGCCCCTTCTTTGTGACTTTTTGCATGGACTTCGAAACAGCATAATAACTAATCACTTTTATATAATGACATGTTTGTTGTTTATATGAACTTATCTTCAAAGCCATTGTAGCTCCTCTTGTAACTGTCACATTTGCAATTCGATAAAAAGGGAAAACTTTGATCTTCCAAATCCAATATGATAATTGAAGCAAAACCTTTTTTTTTTTTTGCAAAGCTAGTGGGCATGAGACACATTTTAACTCGTGGTTTGAGAGCTCAAAAGCTTTATCTTCTGAGTTAAAGTCCCATACAGACATTTGGAATTTCAAAAAGAGAGACAATATCAGCACATATACTGGGTTATACTCATCCTTAAACACACTTTGACTGTCATTCACCCAATTTGGTGGCTATTTTTAAGAACCTTCAAAATCAACTCGGGTAAAGGGTTATGCTTTTTTTGTAATTCACAGTCAAATGTCAAAATCTAGAGTCACTGCCAGGTCCCAGAAGTTATCCACCAGCCATTTTAGGGCAATCTGGAAGAAAGAGATTGCATCAACCAGGGTGATAATGCAAGTTAAGCCTGGGGCTGGTATTCTGACAGACCGGAGCTGAGGCCATAAGGGAGATTAGCAACCAACAACCATTGCAGGGAGGAAAAAGGAAGGCAGACCTCTTATTGAGGCAATTCACATCTGCCCAACAGAGGGTGGAATGACTGCTTTGGGAAGATAATTGTGCCTGGAGAAAGTCCAGCTACAAAAACACTCGGAATTTTATCAGCAAACCAGCTTCCTCTTTTGCCGATAGGGTGGGATATGAAAACTGGCAAGGTGCAGGTGGGGAGGCAGGGAGTGTCATTACCAGAGGGTCACTGCACACATGATAACCCTATCCACTCTTTTATTCCTTTCATTTTGTTTATGCTCTCCACTCAGTTGCGTGCTTGATGAGGTAAACACATTGGTCCCCTGGCTTTTGAAATCAATTTGACTCTGGATTTGTCTCCACAGACACCTGACAGACCCTGTGGGGCAGCTCTGTTATGGGGTCTAGAGGAGTGCTCTGGCTGCCCTCCTTCCCTTCAAACACTGAAAGAGCAGCTGGTGATAAACCATGAAACAACAGCACTCCTCACTAACTCACAGGCTCTAGCAGAGATGCCACCACAGTCTCTCCTCGCTTTGTCTCTCATTGCTCTCCAACTGTGTTTCAGTCTTGGGTAGGGGCCAGAACTATGCAGTTTTTGGATGAGCCTTGTTCCTGTGAGAGACTGTAAAGTAGGTTTAGAGGACAGCCATACCCACAAGTCTCTTCCTAAGTTAATGAACATTCTGGAAAATAATTAGTGGGATGCAGCCAAGTGTTGTCTTTGACCTTAGCAACCTTCATGTGTCTCCTATTTAACAAACAGCTCCACTTTAGTGGTCATGATGGCTTATTTATCCATTACTTTTAATGTAATAGTAGATTAATACAACCAATATTACATTTTGTCCACTGATGATAAATAGGTAAATTGGTAAACACATTACTCCTATCAGATAGTGTTGGGAGAAATATTGTGGGAAAAATGCATAGACATGCTGATATTTGTAGCCAACCAAAAATCAAAGTGTTTGATTTAATGATATATACAGTACATTTCTTTATTTGTCACGTTTGATTTCCCTTACAAGCAGAAGCCTAAAGTCATGATGAATGGCTGTAGCGGGATGGATAGGGTAGGTGTTCAGGTATTTTCAATTATATTTTTAATGATTATCAGATAAAGGAATCATTTTGATGTATAGAACTGTATCCGCCACTAGATTAGAGCTGCAATTAACAATTATTTTACTTATTAATTAATCTGGTGATTATCATTTTTTTATTAGCTGATACTGATTGGTTTTAGTTAAACATTCGGTTGCTAGTAGCAACCACTAGTATCACTGTGAATGATATTAGTTAGCTTAACTTGATATATTGATTGTGTCATATTTCTACCCATTTTCTCTGTTTTAATATACAGCCTGTGATGTATGGTACAGAGTATTGGAAGTAGGGGGCGTCTGCCAGTGGGTCGCCCATTCAAAACATTGTTGGGTTGCTGATGCAGCATCTGGTGCAGCGGCAACTGCTCGCTGTCTGAAAACAGCTTTAATCTAAACTTTTGTGAATCCAATCTAACTGTTATTCATATTATCAAATACCTCAAAGGCCAGCTCTTCTCTTCAACCTTTATTAGTGTGTTTAGCTCACTGCATAGCAATGCACCTACAGCAGAGTGAGGGTGGAAGACAATATATTGGATGATAGAACACATACCCTTTTTTACATCAGTTTGTGTGACGTGTGTATTTTTGTCACGCTCATGAGTAACCTGCACTGAGCAAAAAATTCTGCTCAACTGACGGGACCTGTCCCATTCAGCTGGTCAAACTGCTGACTAATCAGTCCAGCCAGCTACTTTATTATAATCATTTTAAAATTCTAATAAAATTGTTTTAATTAGCAAGTTGTGATTCGCTATGTGTTACATTGTAGACAAAACAATGTGAGCATGATGATAGAGGAACATGCCTATCTATCTGTATCAGGCCTGCCCCCATAGACATTTATGGGCTTAATAAATGATGAAAAGCCCTGGTCACATAGTTATATGGTATTTTTGACTTTGGATGGATGTCTCTTTTGTCACCATACACGTGTTTGCATCCTGATTCAATTATTGAAGTGTCACAGTAAGAGAAGGCTGTGTATTGTTGCATTAAAAAGGCTGTATATTCTCACATTTAAGACGCTGGAACAAGATAATATTTAGCTTAATACATGAAGACTAATAAACATTAATTGATTATCCAAATTGTAATCATGTGATTATGCTTACTTTTGAAAAAGTACCATTAAAAAAGACAATTTCCCTCATGAATTAATTTTGTGCTTGTGATAAGCTACACTGAACATTTTTAATCCTCAAAGCAGACACAGTCTTTTCATTTGGGGGTCTGACTGTAATGTCAGCACAGTACCTGACATTATTTGCAAAAGGACTCTTCAGCAGGTGCCTGGACCCAATCCTCCTGGCTGAAGGATAATTTCTTTAATTACTGGGTCACCCTGACACTGAGATGAGGTATGATTTATAAGGGACATTGCCTTTTAAGTGTTCATAACAGTAATACTAATTCAGGACACTCAAGGATGATTACATTTATTTCTGTCATTAGATTGTTCAGAGAGAGAGAGAGAGAGAGAGAGAGAGAGAGAGAGAGAGAGAGAGAGAGAGAGAGAGAGAGAGAGAGAGAGAGAGAGAGAGAGAGAGAGAGAG
>JAVQJL010006521.1:0-11367 GCA_036024295.1 Nannoperca obscura
AGAGAGAGCAGGAGGAAGGAGAACATACAGTAGCACAGCACAACAGTAATACTTTATGTTAATAGATGTGGATGCAGATGTGTTCATGAACTACTAGTGAAGCCATTTGGCAATCTTAACATTGATTCGAATGATTTTTAAAGTGACACTCTAATTGATTTATATCATGTGTTCGTCCCTATAGTGCAGAAGTGATCAGAAGTATAGCCTGATAGACTGATATTGAACATTTCCGAGTTTCTCAGCGATGAAGAATCGTGACATGAGCCAGTCAGCTACAAAGTATTTAACAAAGTAGCATCATTGAGCTTTTTCCTTGTGATGTATTATCTTTCCTAGACTTTGTCCTGAGATATCTGCACCATTGAGCTTCATCATAGCTAAGGGATTTAGGAGGAGACAAGTTATTTAGATGCTGCTGCTTTCCAGACAAATTAGGATAAAATGAAGCACAGGTTCATACATACTTTATTATTACCGTTGATTTTATTAGTGCATGGATGAAAGGTAGATGAAAGGATGGAGTGATGGGCAGGACTGTGATTTTCTCTTCTCCCTCCACAGTGACGGAGTTCATCGGGGAGGACATCCAGTCCTACCAGTCAGGCTCACAGATGGACAACCAGCCAAACTGAGCTCAGAGCAGCTCATCACCCCCGCTTGATATTAAGCATAGTTTTGAATCCGTTGTGCACTTGGTATTAAGATGCATCGCTCCAGTTACACTCAGTATTGACTGGGGAGTTTGATTCCCAGGACAGTGTTATAATTATGACCACAGGTAACTGTTATGGTTTTATAAAGGGAACATAATGTTTTTAACATGTTTTCAATATAAATTATACAAGAAAGCACTTGGGTTTGGTGTGTCTTATTATTACCACTCCAGAATCCAGAACAGAGGCACTGACGGAAAAAAAGCTTAAACCCATATGGAAAGAGACGCATTCATTTATTTTTCCTGAATGTGACTTTATTTTAAGACTGAAACTTAATCCAAGAACACATTTCTCTGCTCAGTTCCTGTATGCGATGGAACATATGGGGTAATGGCGACAGGGTTTAGGATCCTGTGTTGCCAAATAGCAGCAATTATTTCTGAATGTTTCTGCAAAGCCAGATTTAGGCGTATCTGTTTAATGAAATAAGTTTTTAGCAGAGAAACTAAACGAGGACTTTACTGTTGGGTAAATTGATGAATCAACTTGATACGATTCGTCTCACCTCACTAGAGGCTGAGTCTGTGGCTGGTGTAAAGGTAAAGTGTTGAGACAAAAGGCAGTTTGACCTCACCAAAGGATGATGTGACTTGGCTGTGGCTGTTAAAGCTGTTTGACAGGTTAGTGTGAGAGATCGTTTCTTAGATCCTCTCTGAGCAGAGCTGCTTTGTCCTGAGCAACAGTGGCACCTGCGGGGACCCCGGACCAGGGGCGCCTCAGCAGCCCTAAATCAGCATCTGTTTAAGGCATTACTCTTTGTGCTGTAAAACTTCACAGGTGTTATGTTCTGCTGTGTGTACGTTCTGCGCCTAAAGGAGTGTGGCTATAGGAAAGATAGACAAAAGTGGTTAATAATTGCAAAACAGCAAAGGCAATGAAAATGCACCGACGTAACATAAAGATGCTAAAGTAGCATTATATGTTTTTATGACAGTTTTATGGGTGTAAATGGTTCAGTGCAATTATAAATGGGCATGTTGGGAGGCTGGGGCTAAAAAAAGCCTTAATGGTAAAGGATGGATATAGATGGTGTGGAGCTTTAAACATCTTTTAGGAAGAACTTACTGTTGGAATCTGAAGCCATAATTCCTTCATGACTTGGACTCTTCCAGCTTCAGCTCCTGCTTCTCTCTCAGGAGAGGTACTTAGTGAATGTGGCAAAATAATACAAAATAAAGGAAGAGAAGACTACAAGCCCAAACCACTGCAAAGATTTAATTAGTTCATATTTTGCGCCGAGTTAAAAGTCATGTTGATACTGCCATCTTATTTGACCATTTAGGTTTTTGTCTTAACACTTTGACAGCAAAAACATTCAAAAATACAATCTTTTCCTTTAGTTTGATACAGTCCTCTGATGTAACCATCCAGATATTTAAAAAAAGAAATCAAAAGGGCAAATGGAAACAAAAACAACCAAAGACAATAAACAATAAAGACATAAACAACTACACATGTTCATTCATTCAGAACAACTCCTAATGATCCTAATGATCTCTTCTCTTACTTAAAAATATGTCGGTCAATGTGAAGTCTGTTGGTTTAAGACTGAATCATATTTGTTAAGTTCATTTTAAATTTGATTTGTTTCATTGTCTCTTAATGTAATTTTGAGATACACAAAACTTTGGTTGTCAATATATTATCTGTATAGCAGAGTTTCCCAGCCAATGAATAAACACGCAAGGTCACGCAAGGTCACTCTGACTTAAAACTGCACAGTGACCCGCTAAAATATTGCATTTTACTAGGTCGTTTAGTCCTGCACCAGGAAATACTGCTTCAAATTGTTGGTCAAAAACTAGATTTTATTCTGCCTGAAGATGCCCAATTGTTTCTCACATCATAACTTATTGGTATCTAGGAACACGTGGTACTCCTCTGTCCACGCCTCTCCTCACGTTAAATCCCTCTGAGTGTCACCAGGGGGAGGTATAATCTCAAACATCAGACAGTGAGCTCTCTGAGTCAGCCTGACTGACACACACAGGTTCATGAAACAGCAGCCAAGTGGACCATTAATGGAAAGGCCTCCATTAGAGCATAAAGAGAGTATGTGATAACAGAATGGCCCATTATGTCTAAATCTAGCCTCCGGCACTGGAAAGCTGGAGTCCCAAAAGACAAGCTAACTTAAGGTCACTGAGGTATGTGGGAATAATGCAGAGTAATACAGACGACTGATGCCTGCAGTTAATGTGACTTAACGCATAGTGTACAGACTGTTTCCATAATAACACTGATACAGCAACTGTAATACTGCCATTAACACTGTCACTATAATACTGGTGCTAACTCTGACTGTAGGCTAACTCATGCTAATGCTGTACTAATAATGCCAGAAATCATAATGATGTTAACACTAACACCACTAACTATTACTGGCCCTTAACACTTATAATAACACTAGTAAAGATAAATGTATCAGTTTCACATCAATCATTAAAGGGTCAGTTCACACAAATGAAGAGGAATGTAAATGCTAGTGAATGTGTGAGGTTGTACTCAGTCACAGCGGTGCTTTAATAATCCTACTAACCTGTATTAATATTACTGATATACTCATTAAACAGCATTATGAAAGCATCACAATGCTAATTCTATTCACAGCATTCATACTGGCTGTCTAACACTAATGCTAAAGGTAATGCTAAAACCATATAAACCCTAATTTCAGTGTAATATTAATATAATGGCTAATACTAAAATCAGTTTTGGTGTTTGTATTCCCACAATGTTATTAAAAGGTCAGGATTTTACTTACCATGTGTGACTGTAGTGTAGTCGGACTAAATAAACATCTGACAGCCATCTGTTTTATTAATGCTTTATTATATGGTAAAACTAACTGAGTAGCGAAGCAGAGTTTCATGAAAGAGCTGCTGTTTCAGCTGCAGAGAGGATGTCTGTTTTCAGTATTCAGCCCTGTAATAAAGGAGTCCCATTCAATTCAATTCAATTCAATTTATATAGCGCCATATCATAACAAAGTAACCCCAGGGCACTCTTTCATATGGAGCAGGTCGAGACCAACTCTTATTACGTTACAGGGTATTCCAGTGATTTCTTGTTAAACTTCCATAAAGTCTAAGGAGACTCACCAGAGACAGATTTAAAGAAACTATTTGACAATTTGTAATATACGATTATTTGCTTTCTTGCCAGAAGTTAGATGAGAAGATTGATGCCACTCTCGTGTCTTTATGCTAAATTTGAAGCTACAGCCAGCAGCCAGTTAGCTTAACTTAGCATAAAGCTAGCATGGCTCTGTCCAAAGATAACATCATTCTCTGACCAGCAACCATAGAGCATTGTAAATACATTACATCTTGTTTGTTTAAAAATCAAACTGTACAAACCAAATTAATTAATTAATTATTGGCTGGAAACAGTAACTTCCTTCCAACGTCACAGTGAAGTTGCTAGGCAACCGGCAGAGAGGAAGTCACAACGCCCAGTCAAGAAATTGTCCCGCACATGAACCGCCCATAAAACCACAACTTGTTTTGTCACAGACTGAGTAGTACCGGCCCCTCCCTAACCAGTACAGTGACCTTTATACAGTTGGTCAAGTTCCCCTTAAAAACGCGTGGATGACCAAAACACACAGTCAAGGGTCAGTGTGGAGTCAGAGGACACGAATGTGTTGCAACAATGAGCATTTTGGGGAACAACCAAACCAAATGACAGTTTGCAGCTGTTTGACTGCATGGAAACAGAAAAGGTTGACTTGAGACTCATGCCAAGCAGGAAGCTACAAGCTGCATGTGTGGGAAGGTGAAGACACATGAGCCTCAGCGCTGAAGAAATGTCGGGCCTTTCCAACTACTTCATCTTCATCGTCTTTTCTAATCAGTCGTGTGTGTTCAGTTATGCATTGTGTTGTCATTTGAGTGTGCTGGTTGTGAGAGTTCTTGTTTTGGCCTCCTCGTTTGAGATTGTATCAGGCTATTGTAGTGCTGATGACTTACGCTCTTTGTTCTGTTTTATAGGTCACAGTGGGATGGCCAACAATTGCCTTAGTTACTTAAGGAGAGTTGGAATGGACGTTTCACTGTATACCATACAAACTAACCTCATGCCAGCAGACGCTGAACTATGACAAAATGAACTTCTAAGAGGCCAAGGAGAGAGGAAAGACAGAGGGACGAGAGAACAACAAGACTACGCTGGGATCCAGTCCTGAATCTGTCGCACCTTCACTCCAGGGGTCCTGCACACTTTACCATGTTCTCAGCAGCTTGTCAAACTCAAATTCTGGTTAAATGAAAGTAGGAAATCAGGAGGGTTAGACTCTGAAACACATGAACTCAGGCTCATTAAATAAAGCCTGGTCTTACTGAACAAATTAATTCATTAATTTATATTTCTGTCATACCCAAAAAGGCCCACAAGGGCTAACGAGGTGAGAGGGGGTTGATCCTGCCTTGTGATCCAGGTGCACTAAGTCCTAACTTGCCAGTGGCTGGGCTTGCTGTTGTGTAAGCCATGTTCCCCTTGCGGAGGGTACAACCCTTCCCTGAACAAAGTCAGCTCCATGATATGTCTTTGTGTCAGAACTGGGCGTCGTTGTCGTCTCCTTTCCTGGTCTTAGATTTGTAGCCTGTGTTCCTCTCCGCCCCTCAGAAGCAGTGGTCCCCAGTAGTCACTCCTCCTGACAGTCAAGGCCCTGAGATACACTCAAGCCCCTGCAGGTTGTACTGGGAGCCGCAGGGAGCTGGAGGGGAGGAGAGCAAAATGTGTGGCAGGAGATAAAGTAAACAGGGAAACATAAATAGTGTGCATAGAGCAGAAGCTGATTTATACTTGGTTTACTTTCAGTTTAAACAATCAGCTCTTTTTTCTTAAAGTGAATTCATTTCTTTTACTTGCAGGAGTTTATCACAACACTTTTCAGAGATCTCTTAGGCTCGTCGGTGCCAGGAAGGTGGTGTACAGATAGCTAGTGTTAGCTCCTGTGCTGGGAGTTGTACTGTTTTGGTATTGCCTGTCTGGAGAACCAAAGCAATGAGCTAAAAGTGTCTGAAAGCAGCACAGAACTGCGATCTGGAGTGTTGATTCTTAGTGGTATGAGCAATACTAACAGGGATTACAGCAGGACACAGTATTAACTGCACTGTCTACACAAAATAATTCAACAAAATACTCTTTAAACTACGTTTATTTGCTGAATTTTGAGTGCTAAGCTGTGTTTGGAGCTAAATGCTAATGTCAGCATCCTAACATCACAATGTCAACACTAACGTGCTGATGTTCAGCAGGTAATATTTACCACAGTCACCATATAAGAAAAGTTAAAGTTATCACAATTCATCCCGAGGGGGACATGAATGTCTGAACCAAATTTGATAGCAGTCTATCCAATAGATGGTGAGGCATTACACTTAAACCCACAAATGTGAACCTCATGGTGGCGCTAGAAGAGAAGTCAAGGGATCACCAAAGTCATTAGGAAACATTGCCTGGGAACCATGAATGTCTGAACAAAGTTTTGTGCCAACTCATTGAGTAGATGTTAAGGTATTTAACTGGATAAGTGGAAACGTTGACCTGCTGGTGGCGCTTAATAATAACAAATCCGGGGTCATCAAAGTCTTTAGGATCATCCTCTGGGCACCTCGATTGTCAAGATGTTTCACTTCTAACCAAAAATGTCCTCTTTATTGTTGCGCTAGAGGAAAAGTGAAGGGTTCACCAAAGTCAGTGGGATTCATCATCTGGGGAACATGAATTTCCATTTGGCACCTTTAAGCAAACCAAGCCATGAAATAACAACCAAACACACATCTGTTTAATATCTGGATTTATTAAAACACTGGATTACATTTTCCTACAACACTGATGTGGTAGACACTTAAAAACATGAAAAGTGGAATATAAAAATGTTGAAGAATATAACACTAACATCATCTAACGAGAAGTAGCATCTTTGTTGGTCTCTTTCTCTGAATTTCAATTACAGCAGTACAAAACCAGTAGAACCAATAAACAAAGTAGATGAATTTAGTGGCGTGAGTTTGGTGTTAATAGATGCTTTGATATAGAAATTTAAACACACAGGAAATACTAATATTAAGTGCAATTTAATAATACAACAATTTGCGTATTTTCTTTCCACATATATATATAGTTGCCTTAGCTTGCAGATATACACACACATATCATAACAGGAGCAAAAAGCCAGCCTAGCAGTCATCTTAAAATCATTTAAGATATTTTGCACTACTTCAAGTCTTTAAACCAATGGAGCCGTGTAAAAACGACAAATGGATAAAATCTAATCAGCTGCTCTGCTGTTGGGGAAACGAAACAGTCAGTTTCTTTAATGAAATCATCAATTCAAATATTTTGCTCAACAGTTATTTAAATCTTGGCTAATTTTGGCTAATATTAATTTCATTCTTTAGCTGTTAAAAAACGTTTGGCTCTTTTTATAACTGACATCAAATAAAAAAACTAACTTAAGGCAGTGCACTGACATATACATTATGCAACAAACTAAACTAAACACAATAATAAGCCGCCATTTTCTTTGGTTGTTCTTCATTTGTCATTACAGACTATGTTTACATGCACATAGTATTTTGGGTGTTAGCTTGTATCCTTGGTGGGGGATTCTGTTTATAGCTTACTCTTATCCAGATCACCATCATCAGTGTATACATGAAATCATCTTGTATTTTGAGTATTAGAATGGGCAGTGATCGTGGTTTTTAAACATCTCGGGTAAAATCCGCATGTTCCAGCTATCACATTCAGGTCTCTCATGATCAAGTCTGTCCAGGTCACAGGATGCAAGGTTTGACATTTAAATGCTCCAACACATGAACAGAAAGCCTCAGCTATTGAAGGGAATATTGTTGTACGTGTAAACATAGCCATTGACCTCAACCTCTCCCTCTTCTCTCTCTCTCTACAGTCCTCAGACTGGCAGTATACTTTACACAAAATCAAATTTGGCAGGTTTGCAGAGGCAAAACTGTGGAGAACCAAAAGACTTTGGTTTAATTACCAGGGTTGGCCTGTTGAATTTGTCAATCTCTTGAAAAAATCACGTTCACTGGCGCCAATACATTGTCTCCAGTACATCCTGGGTCAACCGATACACAAGTACTTTGTTCTACCAGAACTATAGTGAAATCAAATCCTTTCATTTTCAGAGCAAATTTCAAACAACAAATTATTACAAAACTACAATAACTTTTACATTACACTGATACCAGTTGTGGTATAACTCTATGACGGTCTGCTCCCATCGTGACCCACAAGCTCTTCCAGCTGGTGTGGAGTGAGCACACTCACATTTGCTCGCAGCACTGTGTTTGACAGCTGTTCCACGGCCTTTGAGAACCTGCCAAATTCAATTTTATTTGGAGCATACTGCTGACAGCGAACAACCTCTTCCCTCAAGCGCTGATAAACACCAGGCGGGTGGAGTAGATCAGGTCGGCCAGGTAGAGGATGAAGTTGACAGCAGTGAGCACAGCCACGGCCATGAGCTTATCCCACATACACAGCCCCACCTCGCCGCTGCAGACGGACGGCCTTTGTTTCATTCCGCCATGCTTGGGGTCAAAGTTGAAGATGGGCCAGATAATGGTTGCTGACAGATAGAGGACCACAGCCAGCAGGGCGTAGCCAGACAGGAAGCGGGGAAACGGGAAGGGGAGGCAGCCGGTGCACTCGCCTATGCAGAGCAGGATGATGACCGCCGATAGGATGAAGCAGATGCAGTAGACGGACAAGCAGTACTTGAGTGCATCGTGACGTTCGTACACCACGGTGTCGCTGATAAAGACAAAGATGATGCAGGCCACAAAGGTCTCGCAGACTTTCAACAGGCCAGGGGCTGTGGCCATGTAGCCGGCCACCTCGCCTGGACGCGCCTTGCTGATGCTCACCTCGCTAATGTAGGCGATGGTGGCCAGGCAGGAGAAGACGGTGGACACGATGTTGTAGTCGTGGTTTTTGCCTTGGCTAACGGAGCCCTTGAGGAAGTAGAGGGGGAAGATGATGGAGGCAGACAGGCAGAGCAGGGCGGCGTAGCAGGCGAAGGTGATAGGGAAGTTCTTCCAGGAGACGGGGGCCCGGGTCTGAAGGCCGAACAGTTCCACCAGGATGACGAGCAGAGACCCGGCGAAACTGAAGGCCCAGCAGAAGATGCACCAGTTCCTAGTGCCGTGGTTGTATTGGGCGCTATGCACGGCCACGGAGAAGGCCACGCAGGCGAAGACCAGGGCTGCCAACCGCGTCCATAGGAGGGGGCTGGAGTGGAGGACTACGGCCATGATGGGAGATGTAGTCGGTGAAAGACAAGCTGAAAAGGTTCCTGTGAGATACTTTGGGAGTCACTTCCTTTTACCAGCCGTCACCCAGAGAAGGCAGAGAACACTGCAACAAGAAAACATATCGAAAAGAATCAGTTAGCAAGATTTTTATGTAATTTTCTATGACCTCTAGATGAAGTACAAGATACGTCCACATGAGGGCAACAGCTTGCAGCTCTGCTTAAACAGGCTCTGTACTCCCACACAGCAATTTGTGAAGCACACAATGCTGTTATTGTACTTTTATGAATGGTTGACACAACAATTTCAAACCACCAATAATGACTGCACTGTGGTCGCTCCCGTTACAGCACATTTACGTCGGCACAAATCATCTGGTGAACACGCCGTCTGTTTTTCTCTGGTGCTTTCTGCCTCGCACCGAACTCCACACTGCTTTCTCAACAGCATTCCTGCGCTGAGAGCAGACTCGGACATTCCTCCATGCTCATGACCTCGGCGGCGGGCGTGGCGCAGCAACTTCTCGCGACCCAGCAGTGAGTCTGTCATCGTGCTCTAAACATGGCCCTCGTCCCTCCCAGAGACCTCATCTACACTGTAAACACATCGGACATCTTTGCCAGACTTTAAATCTAATACCTAGAGACGTTTCATTCTTAACTTATTGCTTATTAAGTCAGGATTATTATTTCATGTTACATTGGAATATGTTTTTTTAAAACTTGTTTTGTTTTTAAAATGTCAGAAAATATTGAGAGTCAAAAGAAACGTCTTCAAATTGGTTGTTTTGGCAAAGAAAATCTAAAATGATATATAAAATGCCTTCACGAAGCTGAAACCAAACATTGTTACTTAATAAATTACTTTTACAATTTCATTATGAAATTAGTTTTATCGATAGATTATCAGATTATTGATAATTTGACATCCTATCATCGCTAGTTTTGCCACCTTTGCTTGATTGATAGGATAACACCTGGTTTGTTGCTCTTCACCCCACCTCCTCCCTTAAACTTGAGGCTGCAGAACATCTGACAAAATGGCGCCAAACTGAACTAAAGGCTTCACTTTCTGAAAATGTCTGGTGACGCCACGTTTCCAAACGAACCCCACAGACATTCGATCAGGTGTGAAATGGCTTCTGTACCCAGTACACATACCCCTGCTCATACAAATGACTCAGATCACGTGTTGTGCAGCTGCATTGTGCTGTGATCTACTGAGGCGACTGTAATTAGTGCACTATGGCAGATATACTCTTTCTATCTCTATGCATAATGGAGTCTTTATAAAGATGCTTGGGCTCTTTGATTCTGAGGAACTGATACCGGTGACAGCTGATGTTTGTTATCATTTTCTGATATCAAACTTTGGACAACGTTTTTCTGGTTTTCAGAAAAACAAGATTTTAAGACAAAAAGTGCAGAAATCCTGCGACCACCACACTGACTGTCCTCCCTCCCCGTCCCTCCCGACACCCATCGCCCACTTGTCTCCACAAGCACTTCACTCCCTGTTCCCAGTTTACAACAGAGAGACAGTTATAAACAAGGAGAACGGGCCTGTTTACATTGGTCCCATTAAACACCTATAAAACAGTCGAGGCTTGGGGCGCGAAAAAGCTGAACTGGTGGCGAGGTGTGACTACAAAGAAGAGGACAAAAAGAGGCGTAAAATGGAAAAAGAGACCCCTTGAAACTCCTGCAGGATGACTCACTTGAAGCCAAGAGGGAGTGGAGGGGAGGGAGGGGAGTGACCACGGGGGAAGCCCTGTGCCTCGGCCGCAGAAGGACACAGTGTTTAAACACAGTGATGGAGTGGAATAGCAGAGCGGTGAGTCACCACCGGGCCCCTCTCTTTCTCCACTCACACTCTTTCTCTCACCCCTCCTCCCTCATTTCTTGTAAGATTTTCCAACTTACTGATGTGTTCCAGATGTGCTGCAGTCTGGCTGCTACTGAACAACTGGGAACTTTGTCACATTTGCCAAGTTCTTTCCTTTCCACTCTTTTCCTTCCCTTCCTTCCCTCCTTGTAGTCTCATTCGGCGGCTTCTCCCTCTCTTTTCCATCACTTGTCCTTTTTTCCTCCCGTTCCCAAGCTCATTCATGTATACCACTCAAAATAAACGTATACGTTGGGTCGTAATGGAAAAATCAATCCCGCCACCATTACTGTGCTGCTTATGGAGACAGGAAAACATGGAAGAGGCGCTGAGAGTACGGTCACACACAGCAGGCAGGATGTAACGTCATCGTGCTCCTCTGCACAGTCACTTCATGCAAACAGCAGGGGAGTGTGTCCCGAGGTGTGCAGGAAACAAGCATCCGTCTCAGGCAGAGAGAGAGAGAGAGAGAGAGA
>JAVQJL010006530.1:0-26268 GCA_036024295.1 Nannoperca obscura
CACACACACACACACACACACACACACACACACACACACACACACACACACACACACAGCTCATTCATTCGAGCATCACGGTTGACTGGCAGAGGGAATTGCCTTGCACTAAATAAAGTTCTCATCCATTTTTAATCGGGTGCGGAAGAAGTAAAAAAAAAAAAAGGAGGCAGGATATTTGCAAGCTTCGAAATACAACACACCAACAAACAAATATGAAAGAGTATGTATAGTAACGACCTCAAAGCGGTGTGAAGCTACGGTAGCTTCAGTCAACAACTCACAGTCTGCTGCAGGGGGGCTCGCAGCAAACGGAGCATATGGCTCTTTAGAAATTGTGCTGTTTATGAATGGAAATCAGTCTCCAGATGTTCAAATCTTCCTATGGAGTGTATTTACTGGACATGGTATAGGGTTTCTTTTCTGATGAGTGATTAATATGGGATTAATAAAACTATAACGTTCACAGATTGAATTGTCTTCTTACTACTCTGCCTTGACAACTATGTGTCAAAACACCCAAACACTTGAAACATCTGCCAACTACAGCTATGCAAGGTCATCCGTCGGCCACCCATGGCGCTGATCGTTTTCTGTGTTGAAAGCACATGTTGAAATCTGAAATCGGAAAATATAACCGTCCATCCATCAATCAGTCATACTTTATCTGGAAAGCATGGTCCCTTCAACAGCCAGTCCCCCATTTTCCTTTTGTAAGAAAACTTGTCTTTTCAAGATGTACCTCATGTCATCTTCTGTGCACAGAATCATTTCTGCTCTCCTACATCTCCTTTCTCTATTCTAATATGCCATCGAGGACAGAAAAAAAAAACATTATCTGTCTCTAAGAAAGATGTTGTCATAGCACTACATCTCAACTTGTCATTGCTGTTTTTTTAAAAGAAAGAAAATCTGGTCTGGGAACTGAAGCTTTTTTGCACCAGATAAAAAACAACAGCCTAAAATTTCAATGAGAAAAAAGGCAGAAAGACAATGCACTACAAACAACACAAAAGACTTCATAACGGCAGCAGAGGCATGCATTAAATAAACATTACAGTCAGATGGCTTCTAAGTACAAACACTGATGTTACACATAGTGGAAAATCTGAATGAGCCACCCATTAGTGAGAGTCAAATCTGCTTCCTCTTTGTCAAATAAGATGCCCGACAGAAGAGGGAGGACAAATGATTGCTGCACTGTAATGGGACACAAATAATATGCTGTGAAAGCACTGTTGTAATGGTGTTTGAGTGTGTCTGAGTTTGCAATGTCTGCAAATGTGTGTGTGTGTGTGTGTGAGGAAGCTTTGTCAAGTGTGAGACGGTGAACTGTATACAGGCTTGTGCAGTATACAGTTCAGTCTGTATGCATGTGTGTGCATAACACTGCGCATGATTGTGTGTATATATTGTTGTTGAAAGTGGTACTAAGAGCATTACATGGCTGAGCGCTCTGCTGACTCCCAGCAGGGCTTTTAGACAACTTAGTGTCCAGCATTTTGTCTTGTAACAAACACACACACACACACACACACTAACACCTTCGCTGGGTCACTGTAAGGTTGTCGCTGTGTGTGTTTTTGTGTGTGAGTTTGAATTAATGTCTGTGTGAGTGACAGCTTGCCCTTTGCTGCAACACAAACTCCTCGCACAGACTGGTCAGTCAAGATCACATCAGGAAAAAGTGGCGAGCTCTGTAACACCCCGCTGTTTTATCTAACTCAGCAGAATAAAAAGAACTAATTTCCAAAATAGCCTAAGAGTCCTGCTGTGATCAGGAGATTAGTAAAAACATAGGTTTGTAAGCTTCCAGGGCAAAACTGAAGTGAAATCTTCTCTGCCAGGAAAAAACAACTGCACAAAATTTGAACGAATAAATTGACGTTTCAAATGATAGAAAGTAATAACTTTGGTTGCCTACAAATAGTAAATGAACAACAATAACAACATGATGACAGGATCAACGATTTTAGTTTACTTTGCAGCCAAATGTTCTTTTCTTTTTCTTTTCCCCCTTCTTTCAGGAGAAAAAGGAAGGATGACAGACATATATTGTTGCTATTTAGTGAAATTTCGGGAGCAGGAACGCACCCCCATTACGTCAACCACGTCACTACACCATTTCCGTGTAAATACCCTACGTAACCGTCCCTCATTCGCTCTCGATCACTGCGCCCCACCCGCCCATCCCTTTTCGTTCGTTTTTCCTGTTCTTTCGCCCCTTTTTTCTCTATTCTCTGGGTAGGGTCCTGAAGGGGGTTCGTCGTACCCGAGTGCCACGGCGGACGTCCCCACGAAGCTTCCCCAAACCATCAGCAATATTCAAACATTTGTACCTCTGTTCAATAAATCTTTCAAACGTATCATATGGAGGGTGTGTTCCTTGCTAGTGAAATAACGAATAAAAAAACACATTTGTAAAACCACATCTTCTACCAACTCCGCCAGTTAATCTTAAACAAAAAAAAACAACAATCCCGACTACTACAGTCCACTATAATTATATAACATGGATCTGCAAACAGAGTTTATTGTTGTTGTTGTCATGTTGTTGACATGCAACCTCTGTAGCTCTTATTATTTAATCCATTGCACCGTTAGGACTTCTTGTTGTGTTGGCTTAAAAGTTAAAGCTGCTCTAATCAATATAAATCAATGCTGCAATCGATATTAACAACAGTGGATTAAATGTGTAGCGTGAAAGCGGGGCGCTTGCATCGAAGAACCCACAGAGGAGCATCACCCGGCTGCTTTGTTTTGGTGTTATGGTCTGTAACTTGATTGTTCTGGTTCGCTCTTGCTGCTAAACGGTGAGTATAAGACTTACTTAATCCACTTTTGCTAACACATTCATGAATAAATGTATTCTATCAGTTTTGTGTTTACAGCTTGTTACGCTGTCCCCCCCAAAAATTCAATGAGTGCAGGTCAAACCATCAGAGTTCGTTCTTGAACTGGGAAATAATAGAAATGAAATAATCATCTACATGACAACTGTGGCACTATTGCATCACTACTGCATCATGCAAAGATTTTGCTTTCTAAACTATATCCCCAAATGTTTACTAAAATGTACAGCTTGTTTTTGCTGAAAAACAGTGTCAGTGCACCCCTGGTGGACACGCTGATGTTTTTTTCCTACCTTGTAAATAACTTGGAAGCAACACAGAGCTGAATTTCAAAAAGCCGAGTTTGTAAACTTTCACATCTCCAGTGTCTCTTCGACTGCTCTCACCTTCTGGAGGCCACGAATCAAACTGACAGGGTCAGAAAAGTCAGTTTCATGAATGAAACAGCAACATTTTCTCAGGGCACCTGTGATTGATATTTTATAAATCCTGCTCTTTGCTCCGGTGCTTTTGTACACGAACTGACACACATGAGCATCTGTGATCTGGGATTTTATATGTGCTATGCATATATTTATGGGCTGGTTTCAAACGAGTATCACTTGTAAACTTTCCCATCTCTGTGTGTATCCCATTGTTAATTGATCTGAGATGAAACAGCAAAACCAAAGCCAAAACAGTCGCTCTGCTGTGTCAAATACACAATTAAATACACTCTCTGCCCTAAAAAGCATCAGCTGATGTCTGATAAAATGGAATACTCAAGCAATGCCACTGTCACACGATACAGGCGGGCCCCAATGGGAAAAACACCAATTACAGATGGCAACAAACGCAGACTATAACCCTGGGAGATTCCTCCATGGCAGAGAATTCAGTGCAGGTCCTAAGAATGGTCCTTATTAAAATGCTCAAGACAGATTAGAATGAATAGAGAATGCTTGCCCTTTGAATGCTGATTAAAATGAATACGGAATTGCTTCTCTGAACGCCGAGCGCTATGCAGCGTACAGTGAAACTCCTCAGACTGTAGCTGTTAATATTTAAAGGGAGCTATGTAAAATCCAGAGGCGAGGGTGGCTGAGGAAAAAAAGGGGTGAGGGTGAAATGAGGAACGAAGAAGGGTTGAGTGGGGATGGCACGGATGGAAGCAAATGGAAGGAAATGCTTCATCATGACTGCAACAAGAAGGAGGACGAGAAAGTGCCAGAGAGAAGAAGAGCAATACGTCCAGCCGCTGTTATTCGTTTTCATTTGAACCCCTGAACCCTCAATGACTTCCCTTGGGTAGAAACAGCTTGTCAGCGCTGTGTGTGCGATAGTATGTGTGTGCGTGTGTATGTGTGCGTGTGTGCGTGTGCGCTCAAGACAGAGAAAGAAAAAGGAAGTGTGTCCACGCTTACATCAGCAGTTCAAACCCCTCATTTCACCGCCTCAGCACCCCTCGGTATTGCACCCCGTTCTCTTTACGCCCCATCTCTTTCCCTCTATTTCGCCTCCACTCGGCCACCACCCCACTGTGTCACCAGGACGGCTATTTACTCTTCCTGCGTGACGCTCACAACACTTATGTCTCTCAGTCAACCCGCTTTGACTTATCTGACTTGTTTCTTGACTGGCTGTCAATCAGTCTGCTAGTCGATCACTCAGTCAGTCTGTAGCTCTGACTAGCCTTCCCGTCAGCCCATTTGTCAATCTGTCTCTCAGATTCCTGTGAATAACTCTGCCAGTTGGATTTCCTGTGGTTTTAAAATGATTATTTTATCCCAAGGATATATCACAGATTTTCCCAGGAAAACAAATTTCTTGTCATATATCAAGTCCAATTTACCATAAAAGGACATTCTTTCAGATGCATACTGTAATATGGATGAATACAACAATTCAGAGTTATTCAGCATATGCTCCTAGCAGTTTTAATATGTCTGAGGTCTGATCTGAGGTTATTACTGTCACATTCTGCCTCTCTGCCACATTCTCACTTCCTCAAACCCATTCATTGCCATTCTCTTCCTGTCTACAGATGCCCTCTGACTTTTTCTCCCGTCCCAGTCACCTCACCTCCACATCCAGCCACCACCTCCTCACCTGCTTCCCATTTCCCCTAATCAGAAGTACATATTCCGGGTCAATTCCGCTAGTACTCTGACAGATCGTCGAAGTTGCTGTTTTCTTTCAAGCCACCAGAACTCAACTTAGCGTTTATTGATATAGCACCTGTCATACAAACATGCAGCCCAAAGTGCCTCACATAGCAAGATTAAAACAACGCAGACAAAAAAAGACAACAAAAGATGTTGCAAGACTGAAATTTACAACAATAACAATAATATAAAATAATTAAATTGAAAATAAAAAGGTCAATTAAATAGAATAGACACCAGGGATAAAAATATATATATATATAAAAACAAGTGATTAAAACTTGGAAACTAAGGCTTTAACATTACTCCAAATTAAAGGCCAGATTAAAGTCATAGGTTGCCATTGAATAATATGCAGAAGCAGTTTGTTCCACAGTTTAGGGGCATAAAAACAGAAGGCACTCTCAACAGTACTTTTATGGGACACATAAGGAACATTTGAAAGAAAAGCGGTGGAGGACCTCTGGCTGCAACATAAAATGAAAGAATCGGAACCATACCCGGACTCCAACCCTGCACCTGTACCTGCCCATAAGCCTGTGTATACCTTCACTGTGGCAATAAAATCATTGAACAGTACTATCTGTCTACATCGTCTGCACTTGGGTCCTATCTCTGTTGCCTCGCTCACACCAGCCGCGACAATTACCGCACGCAATGTTGCATGCAACCATTTTGGCATGTTGTTTAAGTGGTGTGAGGCACAGAGCGTTGTTTGTGGACGATTAATTGAAACGTTAGGGGACGTGGGCCCGCATATGTGGATGCTCCACGTGCTTCTTGGATCATTGAACAGCCCACACACACCTTTTCAGTGTTGGAAAAGGGGAGAGGTGAGTCTTATGTAACTTTTCAAAACCAACAATCTGACAATCATGCCCAGTTAATGCAGTTACTGGACGGGTGTGCAGCTGTGAGAAAGCAAGGCAGGGTTTCATTTTCTCTCTCTTTTATTCATTCTTCACACATCAACCGAGTGCAACTTTATCAATGCCTTCAAGGAAAAGCTGCCAGGCTTTCCGCCCTGCCTTTTAAAACAGAGCAGCTATTAACTGTTTTGCTGTAGACGCGGTTGCATGACACTTCGTATAAACTAGTCTCTCTCAAGCATACCCCAGCCTTGACATGCCTGGATTTTGTTTTTGATTCTTTTATTACACATTTTGCACTTGAAACCACCACACAGAACTGGAACACAGTGCATCTTAAAAGTGGATCCACTTACGTTACTGTAATAACATCATTTCAAGGTCAGGCCTGAGTATTTAGCTATGATAACTGGATTTTTGCAGTAATGAGGTTTAGACAAGTTGTCTTTGTTTCAGTTCAATAGTCTATAGTATGCGAACACACAGGCGAACACAGACACACAAGCACGCACACTAAAACTTGAGTGTTAACAGTATTTTTCTCTGGAAAAGTGAGATCTTTTTGGTAAGAATTCCCAGTATTCAACCATAGTCTCAACTACTATCCCGTCTTCTAACAGCACAAAGTGCTCTTTGTGTTAATCAGTTAACTAATCCCACTTCAACTGCACAGTTTGGGATCCATTAATTACATAATACAGCATGAGTCATGGAACACGTAGCTCCCATACATCTTTATTCAGCTCCTAATGCCATTCTATCTTTGTACGTGTGTGTGTCTGGTCGGTGATGTGCACCCAAGTGTGTGTGTGTGTGTTTGCATGCTTGCATAATTTAATTCCTTATGCGAACGGTTGCAAGGTGTGAGCTTGCGCTTACGCTGTGTGTGTGTCTGCCTTCGTACCTCATACGTCTTCATTTTACCCTCATAATTAACAATCCAGCTTCATAGATGTTCATCCTCTGTGACAAATGAGGTCTGTGTTGGCCACGACCTAACCAAGGTCTGTTGTCTGTTTTAATGCTCCGGGGAGAGAAGCTGAGAAATGGGTCGGGAGAAAGAGAGGTATAGAGGAGTGTGTGTGCTTGTGCTGACCTGTGCGGGTTATTAAGGCCAGGATTCATGTTATTGTAAACCCCACAGAGAACAGACTTGGGTTTGATTCAGAGGACACTCAGTAGAAATAAGGAGGCTAAGATGCTGGTGGCAATGTTGCCTCCCTGTTTAATATTTTCTAGATGTTATACTGTAGGTGCAGTGTAGACGATGTGATAAAAACAAAATCCAGCTTTCAAAATGGGCGCTCTCAGCTCCTGTGAGATTTCATTTAATCATATCTTTTCATCTTTCTCAGACTTCCAAAGCGAACACCAATTTACACAGGCTGTGGTTTGCAAACAGACCCAGAGTTGAGATTTTTTTTTTGAGGTTTTGCCAAGATATCAGCTTTCTTTCCATCCCTGCAGTAACTTCCATTTTATCTAATGAAGAGTCACATTTTGCAGCTTTTCCTCCCTTTTAATTTCTTCTTATCGCGTTGCGGTAAACGCCAATAGATGAGTTTGTCTGTGTTTGAAGCCACAATGCACCACCTCACAACATAGACAGGTCTTAGCTGTGCTTGACTGAGTTCTGTGAATCACTGCTCCAGCACTAATGAAACTCAGAAGATGGAACTGATGATGAAAAGGAAATGTAAGATTGACAACCGCTGAGACCCAGGGATAACAGGAAGCATTTCTCCCTCCAGTTGCGAGACTTGTCAGGGCCTGTAATGAGTCTTCCTGTCTCATTTGAAATGAAAACGTGCCATTATCACGACTCCATCATTCTCACATTACAAGTGAAATTACAGGGTGCACCGAAAAAAGAGAGAGAGGGTGAGGTGCTGAGCTGAGGACAAGAAATCCTTATAAGAATACCTTCCAATTCCCAGAAATATTGTCTCTTTAATGTCCTATTCCATAGGATCTCCAGGTGGGAAAGGGATGTGATAAATTATATTTCCATTCATATTAAGCCAAGCGTTTCCTCTGTGATCACAGTGCCAGAGAAAAAACCATTATTAGAAGCAAACGTTTTGTATTGGCTCCCGCGAGAAAGATCAATGAGGAGGATGAAACATTGCCACATGTAATTACCAGAAAATTCTAACTGTGCTTAGCTAAAAATAGACATGATAAAAGTAACAGATACGGATAATTTCTTTGACAGGACCAACTATAAGAACATTTTGTTGGGTTGGACATTGTTTAGCTCTTGCCCCTGGCTGACTCTCCACGGTCACTACATCATGGGCGTCAATATGAATTATATTAAAGTAGCGTTGGCCTCACTGGCTTTGATCTCAGCTGCGCTTTATTTAGCTTATGATGATGAACCTACAGGAAACTCATCAGCGCGAGCAGAATGAGCAGCTATAATTGTCTTTACAAGGTCACAGAGTGATCTTTTTTAATTTGACGGCATTGTTCATTTCTTTGAGCTAATATCATTGGAATAACTAATATCATCGGACAAAGGCGGGAGATGGGCTCACCCTCAGGGGGGACCCGTCCCTTTCATGGTCTTATTGCAAAGAAAAGAGAAAAGTAAGGCTGGTGATGTATACTGTAAAACAAAATTGGAATTAAGACTAGTCTAAAGAGGTGTGCCGACAGAATATGCACATGTAAATAAATCGATATTGGTGAGAAATGGTCCTCTAGCTTTTGGGAAATAATAAAGAACATAAACTGGAGATCAGATGGGCAAAAGGTTAATGCCCTTGTCTTAGGAACCTGCCGACCTGGCGTGACATTCAACCCCAGGTCCTCCTTTTTCGTCTTCCTCCATGTATTTCTGCTGCCTCAGTGCAAAAAACAAGAGGTGCAGACCTCCCTGCTGACCCTAAAAAAAAATTGGAAAAAGGAAAGGGATTAGCCCAGTGTGTTTTGGGACATTGAGGATGGAGCCAGAAACCAGCTACTGAGTTCACACTCTAGCAAAGTAGCCCAACTAAAGCGCAGTTCATGGGAAGCTATCAATCACTGCTCTTAGTCAGAGTCCTGTGTGCAAGTACATCACTTCACTCTATCATCCAGTTCTGAACCAATCAAAGACTCTGTGATGCAACCAGGAGACAAGTTTCAACTCTAAATACAAAATCACCAATCAAGCTGACATTTACGTTGATACACAGGGTGGTGATGCATCATTTGTTTGGCTTTCAGCTGCTCACCGTGCATAACTGTATTTTTGGCGTACGATTGCGTCTGTGTTTGTGTCATTGAGCACATTGACGTTCACTGCATGAGCGGGCAAGATATTAAAATCTGCATAAACTGCATATCTGCTTGTAATGTTTTTTTTGTTTTTTGCCTACATAAATCTACAGGCATTAGAGCTGGTTTCACTTTGTAGTGTCTCACAGCAGACAGAAATGCAAGATGAAAAGGTCTGAGGCTGAGGGCTCCAGGAGCAGAGATGGTGGTGTTTAATCAGGTCCTTCGTTCTTCTTCCCCTGCTGTGATTAGCGCTGGGCGCTTAATTCTGCTGCTCCCGTCTGCTCTGGCATTCGTCTGTTGCCATGGCAAACCCACACTTATTCTCATTCCAGTGGCATTCTGCTGATCCTGTGCCCAGCAAACACCCAAAGATGCTCACACATGCACAGGCAACGGCACACATGAATGGTCAAATGCATGCATGTGGAAATCGCTGAGTTACAAATACTGAACACACAATGCAACACACACGTATGCAAGCAGACGTACATTAACACACACTCACGCGGAGCCAATACGCACATCTATTGTTTATCATGTGCAAGCATGAAGAACCTTAAGCCTCGAGCTTTCACTGCCTTGAATGCAGATTTATGTTTCACCCATCTGTCAGCTAACAGCTCTCCATGTTGGCTGCATGTGTTATTTGGACCCTTGCAGGCCAATATGGCACCGCCATCACATATCTCACACGGGTATGCCTAACTGTATATCTCAGACTAAATAGACCCATCCAGGGACAGAGCCCCGGGCATCTGCCCTTGGCTTCTGGACCACTGTCTGACAACAGCAGGGATGGGAGGAGGTTAAGGAGGGATTGAGGAACATTTGGCAGAAAGAAAAGAGAGAAAAAGGAGGGTGGAGAGAAATGGGGGATGCAAATGAAACGGAAGAGGTGGAGATGAGGGCATCTGGATCAACTTTGTGGCTATGTGCTACACCTGCAACACAACTTCAAGAGAATTTGGAGAGAACACAGAATGTGCGACAGGAAGAAGGTCTGGAAGAGTGAGGTGGTAAAAAAAGAAAGAAGGTAAAAAATGGATTGGGGAGATTGAGGATAAGAACGTCAAAAAGTTACTACAATCTGATATACAATATGCAATCAGATCCTAATCAGACCTGTAGAGAAGACTGTACACACACCGTAGACATACTGAGTGAGGTGCAGACACGAGGACACCTATCATTTTCTTTAAATTAAAAAGACAGATTCCCACTAAAAATCTAAAATTCCAATCAACTGATTAAAAGATGATTTAAAAAGTCAACTGATTGCTTCAGTCAACAAACTGCTATCACTGTCTTTGTCAAATTAAGTTACCAACAAACATGATTCCACAACAAAGCATTTCAATTAAAAGATTCTTGGTTGTGTGGATATTTCTCAGCTGTCCCGATCTTCGTGACGAGCAGATTGGAGGATAACTGCCAGTGTTTGCGTTCAAATTATTATACCAACAAACCATTACAGCTACAGCTTGTTGTTGCTGGTGGCATCCCAGCACTGTATGATGTTGTTTTTGGCAACTCCATTTTCAACCAACATATTCTATCAACAAACATTTCAACAACACAGTTGGTTCTAAAAACTGAACAGTGACGTGGAGTGTTGTGTTGAGTGATCGAAGATTGAGGAGGATTTTTTTATATACCGTGAATGATAAGCGAAACTCCGGTGCATCTACTGGTTTAATAAAGTTATTCTGATTCTTAAACATAAAACGTTAAGTCTGTTCAGTGACAAGCAAAGCAACCCATAACTTTTATTTCACTGTAGCTGTTTCTCACACGGCTGGTGGGTTCCACATCAGTATTAATTTGATTTTGTTTATCTGCCTATCGAGTATGCCGAGAAAATTGGCCCTGCAAATTAGCAATGATGGATGACTTACCATTGTTAACGAGCACTATGGTGGTAATCAAATGATTATCATTTATCTATAATTTCAAATCTAGGCGACAATACAAAAATCAGGGGATGACGAAGGGGCTCAAAACATACGTTATGTATTCATGATTGCATAAAATGAGACCTAGAGAGTCTGAAATGAAGTGGAATAGAGAGATGTGGTTGCTGAAAGAATAAAGGACACAAAAGCTGAGGAGCAAGATACAAGGAGAGAGGGAATGATGGAAGTCAAAACACAGAATAGAAAATGTTTGGGGGAGGTCACAAGTAACTGAAAACAGGAGAGACGGGCATGAATAACTTAACAAATCTCTGTGGTTAATAGCTCAGTTGAAACACATACCAGAACCTTTTGTATCATGGTAGTTCTTTATCAAATTCTCAAAAAAATACTCAAAAAAATCACTCCGGGCATTAGTGAAAACACTCTAGACATAGAAAGCTGAGGACACAATGCATTTTTCCCCAATGACATTTACAAACACACACACATTCCAGAGAAGCATATGTTTTGATTCTGTGTCTAATATAAATCCATAGCGTGATGTACAGCTTTCCATAAGCGTGGGCCATTTGTGTCCAGTGGGTACAGCTATGCTCATGTGGGGTTATAAATAGCTAATGTACACACACGCTCTGTTTGCCCGTTGAAATGGATATTCTTTAAACAAACAAATAGGCCTGACTCTCACTGTTGATGGATAGGTGTACGCCACAGGGTGTAGTTAGCGGGGAAGAGGCAGCCCTGTAAATGACGGCTTCCACAGCAGCTTAACAATGCTTAACAAATATAAGCTTATACAGCAGCTGCATCACATAAATAATTCCTGTTGACCTCCGGACACTGACAGTTTTCTGTGTGAGTGAGTGTGTTTGCCGCACACACACGTGTGCGATCTCGTTATAGATTGGTCAATACATTGATTGGCAAAAAAAACCACAATTTGTACTTGTAACTGCCAGCAACACACCCGGAGAGACGTTATTCGGCTGTAACAGGTCTGCCAGCTCATGAATACAATGATAATTTGTTCCACTAGAGGCCTGGACTATTGAGCGGAGACTCATTTACCTCGCTGCTTTGACAGGGAGCGAGCTCAGTGTGCTTGTGCAGATGCTCTTGTGTGTGCGTGTGCTGTTGTGTTTGTGTGTGTAATCATGAATGTGAGGGCAACAGGGACTCGCTCATCTCTGCCAAGGTCAGAGAAGGCAGCTGTATTCATTAGCCGGAGCCAGTGATTGTGCATTCAGAGGGAATTTAGATTGTGTGACTACAATGAAGACATTACAATGGACACAATGTTACAGTCATCAGTGAAAACACAGGAGGAAACCTAAAGGCGTGTTCTTACTGTATAGCATTATTGTCCTCTCTGGAATCAAACACAAAAGAAACTAAGCAGTGATTGTTGTGAGTTTTCATCTCAATTTCACAGGAAGCCACGCCAAAGCTGTAACCTGATTCTTAAGTTGTGTGCCAATATGGCATTGGGAGACTTCACAGGGCACATGTTCAGCTCCCTTGTCAGAGAGAAAATTGGCCAATCGAGAAAATAGTGATGTGAAAACGACTTTTGTAGAACAGATTGTGCCGCAACGCCACAGAGATTGATGGAAAGAGAAAGAAAGCACTATTACAGTCTATGAGGCCCATTGTGGGCAGAAGAACGGGGCGAGAGAGAGATGCTATCGGTTTATCACTCTGTAGCCACACACACACACACACACACACACACACATATGCACACTTAGAGCGCAGATGTACACAAAAATACCAGAAAGTTGAACTGAGCTGAATTGGGGGATTGCTGGGTCCAGTAGATTAGAGATGAGATGAGAATCAGGGCAAGGCAATAAAGAATTGGTCGTTCTCTTCATCAGTCTTGTTCAGAGCTGAGTGGGACAAGGATGGAGGGGGGAAACAGACGACAGAAGGAGGCAGAAAGGTAACAAGGGATGGAGAGGAAGGGCGGAGGGGGAAGGAGGCCAGGGGCAGACAGATGGAGAGGTGGACGAAGGACGGAAAGATTGAAAGAAGAAGATAGATGGAGAGAGTTAGAGGGATGGTGCTGAGTGATCTCTGTTATCAGATGAGGGGGTTGGATGCAGTCAAGGCAACTCAAGGTCAGACTAAGGGAGAAAAAGAGTCAGTGAATTAAACTGAAATCTCCCAATTCAAAAATAATCCCATCAAGAGTCCATTTTTAATTAAATCTCTTTTATTCACTCCCTTCTCTCTCAGCACCATAGACATTTTTTCCCATCACATATCTTTTTTCCCATGGCATAACTCATTCCCACACTTAAATAGGAACGGAAAACTTGTCTTTTAACCAGACTCAATGGCTTGTTTCACTCTTATCAGCCTTCTGCGTCTCTGTCTCTGCTGTGAAAGCTCGCCGCTGTTCTGCTCCGGTGAGAGTGCCGAGAGGGCAGGGGGAGTTCCTAGGTCCTCCGTGCCTGCATCTATTCACTGCCCTGGGGGTAAACACCAGCCACTCGACCAGCGGACCTCAGAGGCTATTTACCACCCAGTCCTCCAAACAAACGCCTGCAAACATCCAAGGCAAGAATGGGTCCTTTTTATGAGGTTGCTTTGGCCTTCCATCAAAGAAAAGCCATATCAATAAATCTAGTTTTGAATGGGAGAATGAACTGTGTTTTTCTGTTGTTAATCGGGATCTTCAGAGAGCTGAAATGAGGGTAGAATGCCTTCTAATGCTAAGGGGGAGAGCAGTGTGTGTTGTGGTGGGGATGTTGAAGCTGATTAGTTGATTACATGATGAGGGCCTTTTTCTGAGCTGTCTTTAATTTGCTCGACCGGAAAAGAAAAGTAATTAATCTCAAACTTCCAAGACCTCTTGGGGCCTTCAAAAGCACACCAAGAGCGGGAAACAACAAAACGGTAAGCCTTATTGTGAAAATTTGTTTATTAACTAAATTGGTTGATTGTCTGAGAGGCTTAAATCTGGGATTTCTCCAGCAAAACAATCTTGAGGATTTTTTTTCTTCCTCAGAAGCTTGTCTTCGGTTGTGCTGCCGTTTCTGCTGCACTACCAAAGACGGAGCTGTGTTGTAATTTTGCAAAAATGTGTTTGACATTTCCACAGAGATTGACAACTTGTCCATGAAAATAAGTCTTTTGAGTTGCTGAAAGGAGAAAAAAGGGCAGTGCGGAATTACACAAGATGAAGCCAAAAAGATAAAAAAAGAAAAAAGAAAAGGTATCTGTTCATGCTTTTTATCATCTGTGTTTCACAGCTGGTTACAAAACAGTCAGTGTCTATAAAAATGAATACCAAGAAGGGAGGAAAGAGGAAAAAAGATGAGGGGGGAAAAGACAGGGAAGAGGATGCAGGAAAAATGGTGTGATGAATGAGAGGATAAGATGAAGAAAGAGGAAATGAAAAAACAAGAAATTATGATGGGAGAAGGTTAGGAGAAGGATGATGAGAAAGATAAAAAGAGGAGACAAGAGGGAGGATGCGGAGATGGAACAAGACGAGGACAAACCGGATGAGAGAAAAGAAGAGAGAGAGAGAGAGAGAGAGGAAGGATGTCCCCCCCGTTGTTTCTGACCAGTAAAGATTTCATTACACTCGGTGCGATAACAGCAGCTGGAGACCGTCTGTGAAATCTAGACCGCTCCGCTATCCCTCTGCTTCCCGTATAACAACGGCGTTTACCGCTGTATCGCTTTACCCTAACAGTAACCCACCTCTTCAAATTTCACTCAGAGCGCTCTGGCACAACAGCTGCCCCCCGATGGAAGCCGCAACTGATAAGGAAACAGTACACACCGACAAGCACACACGCACAGAGTAACAAACACACGGGAAGAAACTTGTGTGTGGAGTCAAGCCAAGAGAGGAGTACTGTACCAATATATAATATAATAGTTCAGACCGTTTTTATTGTCATTATATTTGTCATTTTGGGTCATCACTGCTGAGCTTTAATGGTGTTTATAGGGATTTCTTCAAAGAAAATAGACCTTCCCCCTTCTTCCCCCCATGCTTCCAGTCTCTGTTCTGAGCTCAATGATAATGATATCTACCTAACTATTCTCTCAATATTTATGATGAAATTTAAAAAGATATTAAATAATTTCCAATAGAGTCAAAAGCTGAAATGGCAGCAACTGCTAGTCTGTTAAGTTATACCTTAGCAGGACTAGTTAAGCAGTTTCCTTTTTAGTTTGTTTGATTATCATGTCGCTGTTTAAAAAAAAAAATTAATTACAGAAGGCAGCTGGGGAGAAATGTAAAATTAGCCTTCATCCTGCACTGCATGCTCTGTTTAGCATTTTTACACAATGATTTTATGGATATTATGCATTTAGATAGCATTAATTCGTTTTTTAATTCTGGTTCTACTTCTGGTCTCAACTCAGTTTGACCACATTTGTCACTGCACGTTTGGCATTTTAGGGAAATATAATATTGTTTGTGTTTATTGGCAAAGACTGAGGAAATGGGAACTTACAATGGTTAAATAAATACACTGAGAACCACCAGTTCCCCCCACTTTGCAGCTGTATTTTGTGTGTTGGCTGGTTTCTCCAGCTGTGGGTTTGAGCCACAGACCCTGAGCTCAGGAGCTTTGGCTTTCACAGTCTAACCACCATCACCTCAGGGCCCATTCACAGCAATGGTGATCTCTGCTTTAGACTTCAATAGACATTCATCTCCTCCTCATTCACCACACACACACACACACACACACACACACACACACACACACACACACACACACACACACACAAGAGATTTGTTTGTGTGGGTGAGAATATCTTAAAGTGCACTGGCAGTGGCTGGGAAGCATGCTTGCATGAACATGCTGTATGTTTGATGTGTGTGTGTGTTTGTGTGTGTGACAGGATGAAATGGCTTTGACTGCATTTTCCACACAGAAGATAAGAATCAGAGGCTCTGATAGTAGGAATTAGGAGCAGGGTTCTCATTGATCTCTAATGGACCACTACAAGCGGTCTAAGAGCCCATCAGCGTATCCAAGGAAACACAACCCCATGCACAAGCACGCACACACTCGCACCAAACAAATAAGACAGACACACTCACTTGTGTTATAAATGCAAGAAATGTTGCTGCTGGTATTAGGTAACACGGCCAAAACGCCCCCAGAATCAATGATGAAGGCTTAATTACGAAAAGTGAGAGATGATACTCTGTGTGTGTGTGTGTGTGTGTGTGTGTGTGTGTGTGTTTGTGTGTGTGTGTGTGTTTCACTCTATGTGTATATGTGTTCATGCACCAATATTTTTTTCACTGCAGAAAAAGAGAAACGGAGAGAGAGCTAGTGTTTCAAGGCTGAAAGTTTAAGTGAAACTGGAAGGTCAGTAGACTAGATTGCCTGGTCTTCCCGATCCTTTGCCAGAAGACGAGGGACAGAAAATCAAATTACCCTTCTCTCACACACACACACACACACACAGTCATGCACAAGCCCAGGGTAAAGAGACGTTGCAAGATGGCCTCCCAAATGTCTTGATATTATGTCTCTTGTCTTTCATCGCAGATGAAATGAATGTATCCCTCCTGCTTCTCTTCTCCTCGCAGCACCTCGGTTTCTCTTGTTTTCTGGCCTACTGGGCACATCTATTACCCTCTGATGAATGACACTGAGAATCGTATCTGGGCTTACTACTGTCACTGTACGGTGTCAGCAATTCATCCTGCGTCTGAAGCCTCAGGGTCGTATGATCCGCTTCACTAGGACTCTGTTAATCTCTGCAGGACCAATTAAGAAAGCATTTCATTTTGTCTTTGAGATCGAAATCTTTTTTTTTTTTAAAAGCAAAAACACAAATTAATTTAAAGGAATAGTTTGACATTTGGGAAATAGGCTTATTCTCCTTCCTGCTGAGATTGAAATGAGAAGATTTATACCACTCTCATGTTTTTACACTAGCTAAATATGAAGCTTCTACCTGCAGCCAGCTTTCTTTGCTTGACTGCAAACAGCTAGCCCGGTCCTATCAGATCACAATTCTTTATTTTCTTTTGTGATACACTTGCTAAATTGTGCAATGGGACTCAATTTTGTCTAAATTCAACAAAAGGAATTTAGCGGCTGAGAAATCAACTCGCTAGTTTCACATTTGAAATTATAACATCCGTGTGTATTGCAATATAATGGATGCTGAAACCCCTGGTGGAGACCAAATGCCTTTGAATGATCCAAGTGGATTCCCAGCTGAGTCTTTAAGTGCTACTCTTCAATTCCTCCTCCACTTCCCTCTAAAATTACATTGACATGACATTGTGATAACCCGATACTACAATAGAAAAGACTAATTATGAGCGTTTAAGCTCCTTTTGTAATTAGCTAACTTGGAGTTTCTTACATTTCATCCTCAGAAGTTTCTTTCTTACTCCCCTGACACAAGTGGCAGCAGCTGAAAGATGAACTCAAGATGATCTTCACATGCTTCTTTCAGGCTTCTGTCTTACAGTCTCTGTTTTGCACTGGGGCTTATTTAACCACTGAAAATTAGCGTTAAAATGGTTTTGATGGAGGAGTCAAAGGATAATTACTATTTATTATAACCTGGGTATTATTTATGTGGTTTTGGCCGTCTTTTGTATCAGGAATAAACTGATTGTACTTAACTGGGAATGCTGCAACATCACTGAAAAAGAAGTCTGATGGGGCAAAATTCATTGTAAGATGTATTTTAAAAGAGAAAACATTGCCAGACTGATTGTTTAATGGCTTCTCAAACTGTTCATTGCTAACATCCATCATAGTTTACAGAAAGACTTATTGGTTCAAATTTGATATTCTTTACTTAAGCATAGTTGTGCACAGTTTTCCAGCCAAATTGGATGAAAAATCAAAAACCACCTCAAGATTTTTGGCCAATGCTAACGTTCAGTACCAATGCATGCAGGAAATCATGGAAATCATGCAGAAGACCAGAGTGTGTGTACTGTCACAGACATGAAATAAAAAATGGAGATGGCAACGTTGGTCTGTCGGCTGTTCCACCCCGCTCCTTAGTGAAATCACTTGACCATTATTAAACGGATTGCCATACAATTTTGTACAAACATTCATGTCCCCGAGAAGATGAAGCCTACTGACTTTTCTCCAGGAAAGGTTTACTTTTGTGGTTTTGTGTGAAGATCTACTGGATGACTGTCATGAAATTGGTTCAAACGTTCATGTTCCCCTCAGGATGAATTGTAATAATTTTGGTGATCCCGTCACTTTTCAACTAGCACCATCAACAAGTCAAAGTTTCACGACATTCCCATCATGTCACGCCACTACCCCATCCTGCCACTTTGTTTAGTATTAAAATGCCAGCATGCTGACACGCTAAATTAAGCCTAATTACAGACCCACAGAGCAGCAAGCATGGCTGTAAACTCTTTGCCTTGTCAAAACCATAATCAGAATCGTTCCCTAGTCTTGGCCAAGCGTTTTAGTTGTCTAAACTAAATTAAACCTTAACCATAGTGTATTTGCCATAACTGCAACTTTCCACAACAATAGTTACCATGTGCAGATATTGTAGAAAGAACACATTTTTTTATTCCATTGGTACGGGCTGAGTTTTCTTGTGCAACGAGAGGTTATTACCAATATTTTAAGTGTGGTCCCTTTCAGGTTTGCCTCCAAATATGTGAGGTAGATAACCTGGCTAAACTGTTGGCTTGTTTACAGCCTGTTTGCTCGCCTGACTGCTCGTGGTTCACTGAAGCGATGTCACCATGTTACCAGCTCTCAGCGATCACTTTGGTGAGTTCAGTGCTTTCAAATAACTGACAGAAAGGATAGCTCGAACTATAAAAACAATACCCAATTGGCAGTAAATCACAATTATCCTTGAAGGTATGCATCTGGTCATGTTATTTAATCACCTTGGGTAAGTCTTTATTGTAGCGGTGCTCAGATGCATGTGTTATATACAGTATATATTTCTACAAGCTTTATAGGTAACTTGGGTCATTGCCTGCATTACTCTGTGATATTATATCGTTATTATTATTACACTGGGATTCATATAGCGAAGTTCTTCTAATTCATTTCAGTCATATCCTTCAGTTATTATATGTCACTTAACCCCAAGATGCCTTGCAGCCACCATAAGCAACTCTCTTTGACTGTGCTGGACTTTGATCTTCCCATCCATCTACTCCTTGATCTACGCCTCATTCACTCTCTCTATCTCTCTTTCTTTCATTTCTCCTCTTTTGCCACCACTTTTTCTCTGTGAGCGCTGGCTTAATTGAACGCGGCAGTTGTCTCCTTTTAATTTCAGAGCTTGCTAATATCATTAATAATGTATGGATATTCTAATTAGAATCTGCCCCAGTCGCTTTACACTGTAAACACTATTGATCATCTGTTAATTAAGTTTTAAATATCATTGACGGGGACGTGGAATCTGAGGCAAATATGAACATTCTCATCAAGCCCTTCCCATGCAAGCGTTCAATGATCACAGTCTTACGCTAATTAAAACATACTGCTGAACCATTCTCTCAGTTAGTTTGAGTCTGCTCTCACTGCAGGTCACCAAAACACAAACACACGTAAACAAACACAGATCCAAGCACACACAACACCGTACGCTTAATACAGTGTGCATGACAAAATAGTCCTGATCGGTTATTCAACTGCAAACGCAAGTTGCCATATAGTTTCCATGATACAATAGATCCAGGCAAATTTACACACTTAGCCGCAAATTTACACACGTAGCCGGCAGACTTATGAAGCTTTTAAGACGATCTCTCTCTTGTGCATAACAGCTGGTCTCCCAACACTGAAGGATTAGTCCCCGGTGCTGCAAGAAAGTCAGCGGCATACTCTAAGATCTATTTTACAACACAGACAGACGCACGCACACGTATGCAAACATCAACAAACAGACAAACAGGACATGCACATACAAACGCAAAAATGATCACACATATGTACAAATACACATAAAAACGCATGCTAAGTGGAGGCAGGGAGAGCAGAAACAGCTAAGAGGGAATAGGCTTCACTGGGATTGGGGGGCAGAGCCCACTGCATACCAAATAGGCAGGTACAGATGGCAACCTCAGGGCTAAACACACCCCAAGGGCCTGTCTGCGTGTGTGTTTGTGTGTGTGTGTACTGCTAAATTGAGGTGGAGCAGCATGTGGTAAAAAAAAAAAGAGGAAAAGGTCAAGTGCTTTTCCAGCGGCTAACAGCCACTCCCTCCTTCCCGTCTTTATCTACATCCTTCTATCCATCCTCGCCTACAGCTCACACTTTCTCTCTGAAAAGATGTGGCATCACAGTTTGCAAGACAGACAGACAAACAGAAACATCTCGCTGTGTCCTGATGTGGCTCTAACTCATATAAATACCCAAACAAAAAGGAGTGGAGAACAATCTTCTTAAAGTATCCCCGTAATGGGTTTTGGAAAATGTGTCATATTGTAAATTGAGCTGTTAGATCAATTGAGGTAGACAAGTATGTGTATTAACTTTAACAGTTCAAACGGCAGTTTTGGAAAGCTAGATCAAATTAATTCTCCAAGACGTGTAGATGTCAAAATACTCACTTCAGACTTAAAATGTACCACTAATCACCACCAACACATTTAAGCTCAGAAGTTCATTATTAACCTTGGATACAGCACTTTGACAGAACGTTTTTTGAAATTTGAAATCTAAGTTTTCAGCCGCATCTCTTGGCCTTCATCCACAGGTGAGTATAGAATCTACGCAGGTGGACAGGTATATGTGGGAGATCATGATCCCTGTCTCTTCTCAAATAGACTGAGTGGGAGAGACTATAGCAGTTTGAACAAACCTCAAAGCTGTAACATGTCACCAAGGTACTGCAGGCAACATCCTTTACCCTGAAAACTCCACGTGGAAACAATTTTGTGTCACAGGCTCCTGTTACACTTTGTCATGCTGCTTTGTGTCACAAGAATCCCGATATTATGGAAAATTATCTAAATAGCAGGGAGGATCACAGAAGGGCTCACAATCCTTACTGGACTTTGTGAGAGTATACAGATAGGATATGCAACTATTGTCTGGTAACAATTGCCCGTTGAATCGCGTCTCATCATTTGACACGAGTCACCTGACACCCTTAGCACACTACTGACTCGACATACAGACGATGTTAATGTACAAAGACGCCGGGAAATAGGACAGTGGTGTATCCAGATGAGACAATTGTATCACATTTTCTACCCAGATAGAGGCTATTGCACCTACTTCTGTCTGTATGACGCGTCCAGTGTGTGCTCAATTGATGCACCTCAACGAATGACCTTGTGAATTTCAAGGCGATCCAGTTCTTCAATAGTCTGTCAGATGTCTGCTGTTACGGTGACAGCTTACAGATGTGAATAAGGACTTCCAGAGGAATGTTCTAGTGACCTGTCGTTCCGTTGCTGCCCAAATGTTGCCACCTCACATCAGTAAGTGTCACTCTTCACTCTCAATAAGACGAAGAGTCACTTTCATACAGCCATTTCCCGATATCTGTTTCAAAAAGATATGTTTCCACCCAAAGTTGCATCTGAGGAAAGTGCGTTCAGAACCTGTTTTTAGTTGCCACGGAGACGGCGCTTTGGTGAAGTGAATGGAAACAGTCGGTGTACAGTAACCGCGCACGGTGAGTTCCTGAAGTTGCTGTGTTCCATTATCTCCATGGAGGTGGCATCTCTGAGGGAGACTGTTTGATTATCGTCTTTTGTCTGCTGCAATCCCGTACAGCACAAAATGATCGCCTTCTTTTCAGCGGATCAGTCTCAGATGTGGAGAACAGATGTGACTGGGTTTTTCGCTTTAATAAAAGATATTGCAACAGCGCAAAGCCAAGGCAGAGGTTCTTTTTTCCAAGGTTACGGCAGTCACAGTGAACACTTCTTTCTTCCTAAAGAATTAAATAAATACGAGGATGGACCAGACTGCTCGTTGAGAAAGCACTGATATCGCAGTAGAGTGACAGGCATTGTTCCGCACTTGCAAATCTCCTGATGTATTATGTTCATTTTGTACCAGGCAGTTAAATGTCACTGATTATTCCTTTAAGAGAGCTGCGGCCTTGGGCACTGGAGACATCAAAGGACCCAGAACAAGCCAGTGATGTGTTGCATGCTTATTTGAGGACCACACAGACACTTTAGCCTTCTAGTTCCAGTCTTTTTTTAACACAAAACTCAAACATACTTTGTGCCGGATGTTGGTCCTGGTTAAAGTTAAAACTTTACCAGCGTGTCTTAATTTCCCATTCTGTGTTCAAAGTTGTAACTAATGGCTTTATTTATAGGTAGTACATCATTTACTAATGCTTTATAGGTTAGTAATAAACAAGAGTTGCCAGGTTGTGGAAAAATCCCTGTGTTTGATTAGATTGTCTTTTCTCTTCAGCTGGATTTTTAACTCCTCTGCAGGACAAACCCTTTACGGAGCATTATTAGAGGCCTTATTAGTGCTTCTTATATGCAACACATCTATTATATCCATTTCCCCTGTCTGTTACTTCATATTAATGTCCTCTCTGCATCTGCTTAAACCTGAGTCTGATGTCTCCGTCTGTTGGATGACAAAATCAACGGCAAAAGGATGGAAAGAAAAATATTACCAGCTGTAGCATGAGTGAAGAAATAACAGCTTTTCTTCCCTCACAGTTTTCCATGATGGCTCAGGTGTGCGTGTCTTATCGGTGAGGTAATTTTACCGCTGCTGCTTCTCCCGATGGTCTTGTTTTATTGGTGATATATTTCGACTGAAGCTGAGGTCACATTGACTTGGCTGGTGGCTCCACAGAGTATGTGTGTCTACTTTTAATTAGTGAAGTAATTTTAAGTGATGATTTCTTTTTCTTTCTTTATTCAACCTGAAGCTGAATAGAGACGTGTGATGGCTGCTCATTCTGATTAGATGTATAATTGGCTATTTTTCAAGTGAAGGTTTTATTTTAGTTTAAGAAACCAATTTAGATAGTTGGGATTTTGGTTAACATTTACTTCTGTATTTTCATAATTTTCAGTTGAAAATAAATTACATTTTAAGGGTTGTGTATTCCAAACAGTATTTTGGTATATATGCCTAAACTATAGGCTTATTATAAATAACTATAAATTATTGGTGTTAATTTGACACCAACCCATTGCATAGCTTACCCTCTTTCTATACTTATCACAGTAGTCTTTTAGCAGAGACTCAAGAACATGTCACATTCCATTTCACTACATGTCAAATCAAGTCAAGTCCATTTTATTAATACAGCCCAATATCACGAATCACAAAATTTCCCTCAAGGGGCTTCACGATCTGTACAGCATACAGCACATATTGTTTGTGTATGTGAGAAATAAACCTTTAACTACTTGAATCATTGGATAAATTAACAGATTGTTGATGCAGTTTAATGGGTTTTCAACCACTTAGAGTTTATGAAATAACATTACATGTAGCTTTATTTTTAAAGGTAATATATAATATTATTATATTACCCCCATTGATTAACCCCGTAAAATCCCATTAAAAATACCTTCATTGCATCATTATCAATGGGATATGTGAATAAATGTGTAATGTGTTACATATTCATATTAAATGGTTCTCACAAACAAACAAAAACAATTAACAATGTTTTGCTCCCATCCTCTTGCAGCACAGCATCCCACCCCTACACACCTGTGGATTTATTTGACATCACAGACACAAGCTCACCTGCTGTTCTGTTGCCCACCAGTAGGAGGGGCTGTTGTTGTGATAATAATGAAGCGCACCTTAAAGTGCCCTTTCCCCTGCTGAGTGAAATAGAGGATGGTGAATGCTGATAAGGCCTTTCTCTGGAATCCACATACTCAGTTTCCCCCATGTTATCTGCCCAGTAGATCTTAATTTCTTTGTTGTTCTCTCTCACTCCTCCTGGATCACAAACATTCGCAGTAAGCAATCACAACTCCTGGTGCTATCAGAGTATCGTTGCTGCATAAAAAGTGTGTTGATGTGGAAAAGTTGCTGGTGCTGCAGGTTGGACTGTGTCTGTTTGTCCGTCAGTGTGTGTCGAGCCTTCTCAGTGAGTGTTATCCTTTGTGTGAACAGGGTTGTTGGTGGGCAGGTTGACATTGTGCTGAGTTGCATGGGAAAGAGAGTGGTGTGCTGTGTTTGTGGACTCAGACAAGCGAAGGGCAAACCGTGTTCGACAGGAGACATCATAGGCAGAAAAACAACAAGATTAGGGATCACCCCTCCCACTCTTTACCCACTCCCCCCTCATCCTTCATCAGCCTTCATCCATGAACTCATCTCCGTACTTCTGTACCGATCTTTCTTTTCAATTCTCCTCACCTCTTTCCCTCTCACTGCTCTCTACCTTTATTTAGCTCTCCACCTTTGTTCTCTTATTCAACACCATGTCCTCTTTTTTTTTACCTCACAGACCACTCATCCAACTAACTCACTGTCTGCTCCCACAGACCTTTCGTAATTCAATTCATTTTTACAGCATCACATCCACTGTTTACCTAGTATTTATCTGGCACTTTCTCAAACAGATGGTTTATTGGTTACGCAACACATGTATTCATGTAAGCGTGAATACGTCAGAAGGGCTCTGCACAAGTTGGGGCTGAATTCAACATTCTCTCACTCAAAGGAATCACACTGATCCTCTTTGTAGAGGAGGCGATGTAAAGTTTATTTCAGGTGCAAAGCAGAATCTGTCGATGTCGCCGTTCCAACGAGCCACAGCCGCAAGTTTCATTTCATCTCGACGAGGATTTTGTATTTGAGGGATAACACAGGACAAATATGTGATATCAGTCCATGAATGCTGAGGAGAGGTCGCTGAGTGAATAAAAATGAACAAAAGTGTCTTTTTACTTCCATCGACCTGTTTTATGTGCGTTTTCAATTTGCACATAAAAAAACTTGAGTGGATACACAAGATTTTTTGGGTTGCTTGGCTAAGATGGAAAAAGTAGTGTATAGATAAAAACAAACCTGACTGGACACCAACAGTTTATTTCAATGCACTCAACTACTAATACTGACTTATATTTACAGAAGTGGATGAACATGCACATTCATTCACATTTTCTTTAGCAGATTTTCTGGAAATAAAGTTAAAATTTGTCATGACTCAGATAACCTTATAGAAACAGTAAATTTTAAAAAAGCTCTATACTTAATAGTATGATGGCGTCAGGCGTAGATATGAGCCTGGTGTACTGGGTCACAGCAGTCCTCAGAGATCACTTTAAAGACTTCACACCCATTTTCAATTAAAAACTGATGTTCACAGTTTATTCTTGTCCTTTGAAACAATCTCACCACATGTTCCATATTGTAGCTGTACTGGAGCTTTAGATCAAAAAATATGCTTTTAAGCAACCATCAAAGATTCATCTATAAACTTAGATCTCTTTAAATGTGAATATTGACAATTCCACGACAACTGATGCTGTTGCGCATCATGTGATATGATTATACTGCACTGTATACTGCTACTAAACTGACCTTGTGGGTTTCTCGACAGCTGAAAGATTAAGTCCACGTCTTAGTTTGCTATAAAAATGCATTTAAGAGACTTTAATACACTGCAAAATACAACGTTTGTGGCAGACATCTAGCTGTATGAGTATTATAGTGGTGGTATTATAATGATCAAGGCAATCTTTGTTTTTAAAATACATTTTTGAAGCTGATGTGTGTCTGGTCACTTTCTGATTACCTTGATGCGTCCTTCCCCCTGTCCTGTCCTCTCCCCCTCACCAGCTAATGACCTTTCACTCTGACAAACAGACAGATGACTCCATTTTACTCCCTCTGTGCAGATGTCACAGGGATGATAAAAGAGAAGAAAGAAGGATGTGATGAAGGGATGAGGGGCTTAGCAGGATTTGACAGTACACTGCTGGAGAGGAGCGGAGATGAGTGGATGGATGGATCAGCGAAAAAGCAGACAGGAAGGATAGCACTGGTTGTTTGTCACTCTGAAGCGATCTCAATATCCCCTTGTGTAGGAATAACAACCTATGTCATATTAACAACAACAACATATTATATATATATATATATATATATATATATATATATATATATATATACACTACCGTTCAAACGTTTGGGGTCACCCAAACAATTTTGTGTTTTCCATGAAAAGTCACACTTATTCACCACCATACGTTGTGAAATGAATAGAAAATAGAGTCAAGACATTGACAAGGTTAGAAATAATG
>JAVQJL010006533.1:0-18257 GCA_036024295.1 Nannoperca obscura
CCCCCCCCCCCCCCCCCCCCCCCCCCCCCCCCCCCCCCCCCCCCCCCCCCCCCCCCCCCCCCCCCCCCCCCCCCCCGAACGTGTGGATTTGTAACTGAGTATACATTGTACATTTTGGCACTATAGTCTAGCAAGAGAGCACAGAAAAGCCACATGATGAAGTCAAACAGTGTGATGATGGCAGGTTCATTCTGCTGACATCTGGGTTTGGCAGTTTGGTTTGCTTTAACAAAATCCATCCCAGCCACAGATAGATGTCAAAAGACAGCAGTACAGGGAAATACACTGTCCCACATGTCCTAAACCGATTGCAGTGATTTCCTGTTTGAGGATCAAATGTGGAATATGAAACACAGGGAAGAGGAGGAGGTTTGAGAAGGAAACACTCGCCACGATAAACAGAACCACCATGAAAACTACAACTCGTTTTCCACCGCAGGTCCAATTTAAACGCTACTCACAGGTCGTCGTTCCCCAGATGGAGTCTCCGTGGCTGCTGCACTCGCTCCGTGACCGTCCGCCTGTCTCTCCTAACGAACAGAACAATTACTCAACAGACATGTTTCTAACTATTTTAAGCCCCCTTCTCCTAAATCACTTCAATTAGCTTGCATACATCGCACACAGTCTTTTTTTTTTACATTTCCAGATTTACCGCAGTTGCATCTCCCGTCATGATCACTGACGTTGGTTAAATATTTGATTATAAGTTAAAGTAGATTTTTTTTAACTTGTGGATAAAGTTTCTTACCATTGATCCGCGTCAGTGCGCCCTCCGGACTGACAGGACCCACGCTGGTAATTATCTCCCAGTTTGACGCACCTGTGTTAAGTCAGCAGCGAGGAACACCTGCACATCCGGCATGCAAAACTTCAAAATAAAAGACTGTACTTGCGCATGCTCATTCTCGCCGAGTCACATTGCGGTGATTAAAATGTGCCTTTTTAGAGTGAGACAGTGAAGTTTTATGTTGCTTTTTATATATTTAAGTACTTTTCTTACCCAAAACACTTACCTGTCCACAAGGGAATTACTGGAAACAATCAGAACTTATTTGCATTTTCTTTCTCCAAATGTATTGGATGACAAAAAGAGAGAGAGCAGTGATTTACAGAAGAAGTTCAGAAATAGCAATATTCTCAAAACCAGGATGTGGAGGTCAGTCTCATACTCTCTGAGAAGTGCACCACTAGTCAACGAGCAGAATATAAATTAGTTTCAAGTTTCAAGGGGTCATTTCCAAGAAGCTATTTGTTGTATAAACACTGAAGACACATTTGGAAACGAGCTGAGAAGCAGGTTACCTCAAAATCTTACTTAGTAGACCCACTTGACTAAAAAGTACTTAGTTACATTCCACCATTGTCTTCAAACATACTTTAAATCATGCTTTCATTATTTGTTTAAAATGCACTCTTATTTTGAAGGCAAATTCACATCACGTCTGGCCTCTTTTTTTTTTGAGTGCGTTGTTACCTTTCCACTTCATCTCAATGCAAACCGACCGGTTGACCTCGCTCAGCTCACCTGGGCGGTGAGGTCCAGGTGTGTTGACAGGTGAGGAAACTCTTAAAGGGTGATAAATAATATAAAACAAACACAGTCAGGACCAAAGATTAACGTTTCATTCCAAAGTCATGTCCATCAATGCAGTCTGAAAAACATCAAGTGTCCATTCAACAGACCACATGCTGCAGTTAGATAACAACTGGTCTGTTATCCTAATATGCCTTTTACTGAAATTCAAATTGCAAACTGTCGGCCATCAGTGTGACTCCTCAAAACTTCAACTTTAAAAACATCTAACTATTTAACATTTAACAGTAACTACAGAAAGGCTGGAGTTTGTACACTGGCCCAGTACATTTTTACAGAAAGAAACCTATAGCTTTGATTCTACCCCCAAAACATATAAGCATACATTATGCATACTGAAAGGCAGATGCCCTGCCATTGGACTATCTTTGGGGAATAAAATGGGATAACGTTGTATCTACAAACACATGAGTTTTAGTCACCTTGAACTTATGTTTTAATATTTGCTTTATTTTGAATATTAGAGTATAACTATACAGGTCATGGTGAATAAATGTATTTCTCTAGTGTATGTCTGTGTCTATCTACTTTTCATATTAGTCATAATTAGTTATATTATATATATATAAACAGCAGAAAAACACTTGTTGCAGCTGTGTAAAAATGGGTTGAGTGGGGGGGGTATTAAAGGAGAACTGTTTTGAGGGTGAACAGTTGCTGTGGAGCAGTTCTGGAGTTTAATCTATGATTGCCACCTGCGAGTACAGTAAGTAACATAGTTTCCAATAAGTCCAACCCAAATTGAAAGAATGATGGGGAATCCCACTGGCAAAAAAGAAACAAAAACGAAGGGTTTAAAAGGAAAGAATAAACAGAATGAAATGCTAGAGCTTCAGATCATCGCAGGAGTCCTACAGACACATCACTTCTCATCTTGGTAACAGGTGAGTATCAGCATCAGCTACAGACTACATTATGCAGTGAATAGTTAGACCTGCGTTTCAAAACACATTTGTTCATATCTGTCAGAGTAGTAATACTGCGCAGCATAGAGAATAACAACTTCTAAAAATATAGATTGTGAATGAAACCTGTTGAATATAAATGTTTACAAATGTAAATAACACACACAAGTTTATCGTTATTTCAACATTGCTGAATTGCAGCTATTAAACAGAGCGAAGTGTGTATTGTTTATTGATTTGCCATGTGTATAGTGACTGTAAGACACAGTTAGAGAAATAATTTTATACATATTTATATTTGATTCTTTTCAGTACTAAAGGAATAAAGGAAACCTGTTGAATTAAAATAGCACAGAGGAATGTCCCCATAATATACAGTATGTCTCATAAATATCAGCATTAACTGTTCAGGTGTCACCATGACTTCAACACACTTTGATCTGCTGCACAGAAGTCATGTGACTGTCAAGAAAGTGAAAGAAATGTTGGAACAATAGGGGATGTCTGTGTGCAGACAACAAAGACGTCGGCTCACAGATGGCATGACTTTAACCAAACAGCCTTTCTCACGGCATTTCTGTTCACGGCAAAAGCAGTTCTACAAAAGCAGAGCAGTAACTACACAAAGGCTGGAGTTAAGAGTGTAGGCTGGCCCAGTACATTTTTACAGCTTTGATACTACCCCCCGAACATATAAGCATATATTATACATACCGAAAGGCAGATGCTGCGCTCTGCTATTGAACTATTTTCAGGGAATACAAAGGAATAACGCTGTGAATACAAGCTGATATGGTGTGATTATCTCTGCTTAGTTATGACTAAGGGTTGTATGCATTGATACATCAGTGGACAGTGTTTTACATAAAGATCAGAAATGAACTACTACCACAATATATTGAATTCCTTAATAATAAAAAAAGTTAATTTAGGTAATACACTGAATAGTTATAATACCATGTTTCGATGGATTTGTGAATTTTTCTTGTTTGGGTAAAAATACTGTGAAACATAGAAAATAAAAACTGCTAAATATACAAATTGTGAATGTAACCCATTGAACATAAATGACAAATGTGTTTTGCAGACAATATCAATGACATATTTGTACATACCAATATTTATTTTTCACATTATCATAAAGATTTTTTTTATTTCTATTTTGACCAGATTTGACCAGTTATTCCACAAAATGGATGAACTCGACACAGAAGAATTGGTTAGCAGAGTCACAGCTTTATTCATTGCTCGCGGTTTGTTGCCTCCAAACAATAATGAAGAGCTCCTTCTCAACAAGCTGCGAGGACTGGTTAAAAATTTAAAATGGAGCCCAACGGGCGCCGCTGAGTTGTTCGATGCTCTTCTGAAGCGATTTGAGTCTACAGCCACTGACAGATCCCATCTCCTGCCATGGCTGTTGAAAATGTTGCACTGTATTGAGATTAATTATATTACTTCCAGTTGGAGATGTCAAACAGGAAAGACACTTATCGAGATTGTCCAAGACAAGACTGTAACAGATGAAGACCTCAAGACATGTTTAGCCGACGACACGGAAAAGACACTGGATGAAATTATTGATGAAATCCGCCAACAAAAGTTAAACCAAATTGATGAAACGCTTTTAGAGGAAGTGAGAAACATATTATCAGCTGATAAAGATCACACTTCACACAATGATGGATCAAAAAGGAGCAGCTTGAAAGAAGACTTGCTGAGGCTCTGTCAGGCTGCAGAAAAATCTCACTTCAAACCACGACTGACGCAGATGGTGAGCTGGTGCATTATGGCTCTTTCCAAAACAGGGAGGTTAATTCAAGTTGGCACTGGAGAGGGAAAGTCGTGCATCGTGGCAATGTATGCAGCTTTTCGAGCTATGAGAGGACAAAACGTAGACGTCATGTCCAGCTCACCAGTTCTTGCAGAGAGAGATATGAAGGAATGGGAAACATTTTATAAAGATTTGAAAATCAGTGTCAGCTGCAACACCAAAAAACAAGACGAAGACCTAAAAGAGTGCTATAAGTGTCAGGTTGTTTATGGTACTGTGGAAGAGTTTGCTGGACACTGGCTTCGGCACCACTTTCAGAGGATTGACATATTTGGGCAAAGAACATTTGAATGTGCAATTGTGGATGAAGTGGATTCCTTGATGCTAGATAAGGGTCTTCATGTGGTCTATATAAGTAGTGAAATGCCTGCTTTGCAACATCTTAACCCACTCTTAGCATTCATATGGGCCACTGCTAATCAGTACAGTAAGATTGGCACAGACACAGTGGTGGGGAGAACATACCCCTTTCATCAAACTGTTCTTAAAAAGATACCAAGCGGCAACAATGTTGACGAGTTCACCATCCTTCAAATGGCTGAGGACACAGGTATACTGCCAAAAGGTTCAGTCTGGGACCTTAGAAAGAACCTGAGCCTTTTAACTGAGAGAACTGCAAGTCTTACTGCCACCCAGCTGGCAGAGTTCTTTAAGACAGCGGAGAGGAGATTCCCATCCTGCCAGTTTGCTCTTCACTGCATCAATGATAAAGGGGCAATAGAGGAACTAAACAAAGGTCTACAAAAAGAAACAGATGGAAGACAGAGAGTACCACTGCTTTTAATCAATGGAGGCTTCTGTCACTACATGTATTCTGATAAAGAGGAGGCAAAGAGAGCTGCAGAAGAAGAAATAAAACACGCTCTGCATTTTACACCATGTGAACTGATCCCTGATGAAGGTAGCTGCTTCGTCCCAGGCTTCCTCTCAGATCTGGTCACGTCTAAACTAAAGGTTTGGATTGAAAATGCATTCCATGCACAAACCATGAGAGAGGATCATGAATATGTTATGGAGACACATGGGGTGGTGCCTGTCGACTTCAGCTGCACTGGTGTTGTTGAAAACTACATGAAATTGACAGATGGGCTACAACAGTTTCTTGAAATGAAACATGAGTACAAGCTGAGTGACATGACAGCAATCACAAACTATATGTCCAATGTTGGCTTGCTTCAAAAGTATGGAGATCAGATCTTTGGAATCTCTGGGACTCTTGGCCAACAAGCAGAGACTGAGACTCTGCAGAAAATCTACAATGGGATCCAGCCCTGTCAGATACCTTCATTCAAACGCAGAAAGCTGTTTCAGGTTGAAGGAGTGATCGTAGATGATGAAAAAGAATGGATTGAAAAAATCTGCCATGTTGTCATTGCACAAACCAGCCCTACTCCATGTAGGGCTCCAAGAGCTGTGTTGGTTATCTGTGAGACCATCGGTCGAGCAAAGGCTCTCTACCATGCTCTAGGAGATAAAGTTCCCCAAAAAAAGCTCTACGTAAACAACAACATGGACAATACTGCAATCTTTGCCAAGAAGCTTGACGTAGGAGATGTCATTATAGCAACCAACCTTGCAGGTCGTGGTACAGACATTCAAGTTTCTGAATCAGTAAAGAGTGCTGGAGGTTTGTTTGTGGTGCAGACCTTCCTGCCAAAGAATGCTCGTGTAGAGGAGCAGGCATTTGGCCGCACTGCTCGGCAAGGATCTCCTGGGTCTGCTCAGCTCATGGTCTGCTGCAGCCATCTGTCAGGACCACTCCGACTGCAAGTTTCCACCAAGAAAGGAAATGTAACAAATGTCACTCCACTTTATCAGGATCATTTTGTGATGCAATTGAGGTTGTATCAAAAAAGCCACAACGATGAACAATCTAAAAATATGTCTTCAACACTGTCACGTATTTTGACTAAAATCTCCAGTTCGGTAATGAAGACAGTTAAAAAGATCAGAGATGACTCAGTAGCTATATTATTAGCTAGTTTCTTGGAGTGTGACATCCCAAAGATAAAGAAGAAGCAAGAGCTCTTCAGTCAGTATCTGAAGGTACTAGATGAAGTGCACAAAAGCAGTAACAACAAGCCAGCAGATTCATATTTGTCTGCACTGAATGAATTCTGGGGTATGTGGCTACTCACCAACGTCGAGAAGAATGATTCTATCATGGACTTAAAAAACAAACTAACTAAAGACCTAAAAACAGCCAGGGAAAAACTCAGCCGGAGAGAATCACCCTTATCAAACCTGCACCACTACACTGCATTTGGCAATGAGCTGCGAGAAAAGGGAGATCTCACAGAGAGTCTCAAGATGTACACTAAGGCCATACAGGAGGACCACTGTTGGGCAGCAATTGCATATTACAACCGTGCTTTTGCATCTTTAACACAGCAAGACAGTCATCAGGATCTAAACTGCATCAGTCAAGCTCTGGAAGATCTGCAGAATGCACACAAGTCTGTTGAGCTCTACTGTAAACAAACGGAGATCACTCATAGATACACCACACATGTCAAGGACATGACCAGATTTGATCATCACATGGCAGTCAAATATCATGTGTTGTTGCTTTTCAAGGCAAACATTAATGAGGCCATACAGAAGGTAGACAAGGCCAGAGACATGGGTGGAAGAGTGGAATTGCAAGAGAGACCAGTCTTCTTCCTGGTTCCAGTAGGGCATTACCTGCTCTTTTTAAAACAGTCAATCCAGGCTTTGATTGGCTATAGAAATCCTCTGAAGATACTCCAGCTTTTCAATGATCCTTCCTTTGACATTTTCAGTGAACTTAAGTGTCTTGAATCTCTGGGCCTGACTCATGTCTATACCTTAAACACACGTTTTTACCAAGGTGGCTTTTTCTCAAAGATAAAGAGGGCCATGCATACCTGGATTAGAGGGTGGGCTTCCAGCAGAGCAAAAACATAGAACAACCAATGGTGTTGTATGGAAATCTTGTCAGTTACAAACTTTCAGGAACTAAGAAACAGCTTAGATACAGATTGCAGTGGTTTTTAAAAGAAAAGTAAAATAATAGTTTACTTTCACTCTTTTCACTCTATTATAAATTCATCTTTTTGGTTTTGAAGTTCTTTGGTTACTGCAGTTTGGAGGAAATTCCTCATGTGATCTAACTAAAAACATTAAAGTATTTCCATTAATCAGTGCAGGTTTCCTGTCCATTACAATAAATAGAATATGGTAAATTAATTTATTAATTGTACATATTTATGTATTAATATATATGTGTAATGCTCCATTTTGTTGTCATGTTTTCTTATATTTACAAGATGCATTACTTGATCCTTTATTTATCCTCAGTCAAATGACACAGACAAAGTAATGTTATGATACTGATACTGCACTGACATTGTATTTTATATTTAACTTTTTGGAACATGAGCACTGCAGAATTTAAAAAGTAATGGTATAGGATCATAGAGTAATTACATGTGTATTTACTACTAGGTTTTTGGAGCTATAAAGTGACATATTTGTATTACAATGTAAAGGCATTTTCATTTTCTTTAATAAAAATCAAGCTATCATCACCACACAGACACCTGACTCACTATTTAAGGTTTAATGACATACTTCCAATCTTCACACACTGAAAAATAAATGCTCAACAAGGAATAAAATTAACTTCATTACTGCCACTGTGTGGTATAATGTGGTAATGAAGATTGCCTGCGTTGGAGACTGAGGTCATACAGGCTTGAAAGTGATTTGTTTAGCTCAGTATCACAGTATGTAGGTACCCAAACCAAACATGTCCAGACTCTCAAAGACTTTAATTGTTAATAAATGCCAGGAGACAACAAAGAAATATGAAGACCGGATTGTTGCATTTCAAATACCAAAAGATTTTTGGTGCTTGTGTAGATGAAACGCCAGATTATGTTGATATTTTTTCAAGGAAATTATTTGAATTCAAGCATATCCCTAACCTTGAAAACATAAGTTAAAATTAAGCATTTTACAAACTTTCAGCTCTTTGACCCCCTAACCCTAACCCTCTGTAAAAAGTTACTGGATGTAGTTACGGTTAAACAAAAACTTACAAGAGCCTTAAAACTTTCCAAAAGATATATATTTTAATAAAATAAAACAGTAATTATGTAGCCTATTTATATTTTTAAATGTCCATTGCTCATTGGTAACCGGTAACAATAGACACACCAAGGCTACGTACAGCTAGCAGGTCCGGTTCAGCTTACAAAGTGAACCCACCTGTTACAAAAGTACGTCCACACAATGTGCAATGCTGGCATAATGTTGAAAATATGTGTATATATATCGTCACTTAAAAGGAGCACAGGTGCTTTACATTTTCTACTTGAAGTCAACTCACAAATCCAAGATGGCGCAGAATTCTCCCGCCTGGACTGGAGTGCTGCGCTCAGTGCTGCCACTAATGTCCAGAAGCAATATTGCAACTGTCTGTGATCAGTACTAATAGGGCTTTTGTTCCACCTACAATACAAATTATTTCCGTCATGTCTTTTTTTATAAATACCACGTGGGATTGTGGATGTATTTTTGAGTAACAAAGTGACGAAAATCAACAGAAAAACTGAAAAGCTAAATATATATAACATGTTTTCTTCACATCAACCCCTCTTGAAAATGAAGACAGGAAACAAGGTATTTCTCTTAAGCTTTTATTAATATTTAAGTTGATTTTTTTTAGGATGTTCATTGTTTTACACAGAGAAATTAGCCACACAAGTAAATTTGATTGTATTCTCTTTAATCATTTATTATTATTATTGTTAATTATATTATTCTCCCTTATCAGCGCTAATGCTAAAAAAGTTACACAAGAACTATCACACGGTTAACTAACTTGTGAGCACATCGGGACGGTAAACTAACACTTCACAGAGATGAAACAAAAATAAAAACCCCAAAACATAGAGGGGAAAGAAAAAGTTGATAGAGGTAAAAATTAAGAGACAAACAAAAGACAAAATGGACAAGCATTTACAATCACACAGCCCTGCTCAACTCTCCACAAAGAAAGTACCACTTCTTTACCTTATTTGGCTATTTATCTTCTGGGCTCCACCCATTATCCCTTATTTGCTAGACGTTCCCATGCCCAGGTTTGAGTAAGCCTTTTAGTCTGGGAGGAGCCAAACATTTACATCCCACATCCTTCTGGACAGCAACCCAAAGTGCCCAAAAAACATCCTGGTTTGACGTCACATTTTGCACACAGCATTTAAAAATCAAGATTTGTGTTCGCCTTGTTAGATTCAACAGTTGTTAGCGGTCCAAAGGCTGGTTGTGAATTGCACCACGTGATGGGCCAGACAGTAAGTGACTTATTGTCATCATCATAACTACCATCTTTAATATCTCCCAAGTAGCATTCTGTTCAAAGCTCAAATCTGAGGCCGTCCACTGACTTCCCTGTCGCTGTCGTCAAAATCATCGCTCCACCTCTATTTCGTCACACGGGTTTGGGAAAGGAGCACTAGACAGCATGTGGAAGAAACAGGCAACCTCCAGCTTAAATCACAGTAATGACACTGCGTTTAAAAATAAAATAAAAAAATCAGTTGCAAAGCTGCACACACACAGGTAGCACGCTTACAAATGCACATCCACTCCAATGATATCGCATTGGGTCCAAACATGGGTCCTATGAAAGTACGGTAAGTCCAATGGCTACATGTCATAGGGCAGTGGCAAGCTTTGTGTTCATCTGTTGTTGAAAAATTGACTATTTAAAAGGAATTTTGATTATGTGAGCCACTTTAAATGATGCCAAAAGGTGCAAATTTAGCTCAGAATTTCCTGATGGCAGAATTTTCAGAAGAAAATACCCCCAGAATGTCGGGGCTCTTAGTTTTGGCAGTATGAATGCTTATTGGCTGCAACTCCAGATTGGTTGTTTCAAGGTGCAGATATTGATCATTTTTCACTCATAACAAAAAAAAGGCTAAATCCTTTGACTGAGGCTGCAACCCTGGTGGCAACATTTGTACACCTTTTATTTCCGAGTGTTGGCAGTGAAGGGGCTGGTACATTGTCATCGATAAATCACAGGGGGTTTTTATTTTGTTGGTCTCAAAACTTATTACTAAAACTTTTCTAGGACCCTGGCCCTCTTTGAAGCATCAATTGTGCATACAGGTTACAAGTGCTTCAATAATCCATACACCTCACACGTACTCCCTCGGACACACACACACACACACACACACACACACACACACACACACACACATTGCAGTAATCACATGCAAACACAATTCTCTTGACCCCGTTGCTTGGATAAAGCCGCTTGTTGCTGGAGAGGAGCTTGTGTTTATTTGACCTCACATCGCACAGAAACTCTAGTATGCTGTAGCTGGGGTTGTTAGGAGGTATCCATGCACAGGCAAGGCTAAGAGCTCGACAACCCAGATGATAAACACAGTGATCCCTTCTGGCCACGCCCAACACTGAAATGCAATATCTATGCTAGCATGCTACTTAGCAATGAAATGTTCCCTGTTGAGTAGCACATGAGCTCGGATTAGGACACGCAGCGCGAGATTGCCTGCTATATTGGAAGCACTATTTAGTGGGCGACTAGTGTTAACGATAGGGTGCCAGCTAGCTCACAGCGCACAAACACCTTCAGTCTCACCCATGTTCACCTTCAGACCGTCACCTGCGCTAAACACTCCAAGTAAACACAACAGCACGTGCGCACACACATCCAAACCCACACAACTCTTTAGCAGAATATAAAAGAAAAGTATTATCCAGTCATTATTCACATGGGCTGATACCAGGCATGCAGCTTCCAAACAGTCCAGAAAGAAAAGAGAGAAAAGCTTCCTGCCCACCTCCTCAAATCCAATGGGGGGGGGGGGTCACTTATAGACGGGGCAAATGGAAGACATAAACAACCTGGTAACCTCAAAGAGGAAATAGTCACTATAATGGCTCTCATTGGCTGTTACCACATGACGGGTAAACCAATCAGTAGCTTCAGTTCCTTGCTGAGGCAGGTTACAAGTAAGATAATTAAATCCGATTAAAGAAATAAAAATAACACAATAGAAACTAGCTTAAAAAGTAGTAGACACACATTGTTATAAGTATCTCTGCTATAGTATGTTTTTTTTATTTTTTATCTTTGTCGTTTTAAACTTGTTGCGTAATAAAGAGAAAAGTGTTACTGTTTTTTTTCTATTACATTATCATCATCATCATCATCATCATCATCATTAGCTTCAATGGCATCATCAACAACATTATCATCATCAGCATCAATACCATTTTCAGAATTATTACTATTGGTTAACGCGGTCTCTATAGGCCTCCTTATCTAAATTAAAGGGCTCTATTGGCTGACTGACGCTCCAATAGAGGGAGGGAGAGTGGACCGGGTGTCATTCTTTACCCACCTCCCCCCTTTTATCTCATCTCATTTATCTCTTCTAGCCTATACTTCAATTCATTGTAGAACAGCCCAATCCACTTTGTTTTCAGCTGGAAGGGGGTGTGAGGAGAAGGACTGGACTTGTATGTGGTGCAAAATGTGGAGGTTTCCATCTTCCTCTTTCTCCCTCCCTCTCCTTCTCCCTGTCTCTATTCCTATTCTGCTCTTATGGGGAATGATGGGAGTTGTTTAGTGACAAATAAGTAACCCATTCGTCTTGTTCCTGCATTTTTGTCATGCGTCATCTTTCCCTTCCTCTCGCCTTCTTCTCTTTCTCACTCTCACTGTCTATCTATCATCTTTTCCTTCAGCAAGACACCTCCATCGTTTGGGAGGGGCTGGGCGGCATCTGGCCGCCCTGCGAGCCCTGGGACAGGGTGCGGGAGCGAGAGCGGGACCCATCCATGGAGTAGGAGGAGGAGAGGGAGGTGGTGCGGGAGCGGGACAGGCGGGTCATGCAGGATGAAGCCACTGTGGAGAAACGGAGAGAAACATTTGTATCACAAATAAAAAAATCAATGCAAACACTATTCAACATTTGAAAGGATGAGGCTGATGGTATTCTAATTCTTTTTTTTTTTTAATAAATCTTATGAAAAAAACAAACCAACAAGCTTTTCTTAATACTTCCAGACTAAGACTTTAGACTTAAAAATATAGTTTCTTCATTTTCTTAAACATCTGGGTACTGTAGTTTTCTTTAAACATTACTCAAACAGGAGTAAATAATGCATTTGCAGGGGACTATTTTCAGCTGCGGATGAATACACAATTGGTGCTTTAGTGAGTATTTACAGCAGCAGGACGGTGTTTGTGGAATTGAACATGTAGCGATGTGGCTCATTAATGTGTTTTTTATAGTTTTAAACAATAATGGAAGTCTATGGCACAGAAGGATTAAGCTACACAGACAAAACTTGTTAGCAGGATCAATGCATTGATGGTTTTGGTGTTTTCATGGGATTTGCTGAGGTTGGAAATACTCAAAATGCATGTTTTGATTTTAAGAATGCACGCAACAGGCAATAAAATCCAGTGCACAGCACTATTTGTATTGGGTGAAGTGAACTTACTGTAGCCCATTCCCTGGATGAAATACTTGAACGCCTCAGTCAGTTTTGCAGGCTGCAAACACAAAGAAAAGAAAGAAAGTTTACATTCAATCACTAATTACTATATGTGATAGGTAACAGTGCCATTTAGTGAGCCCATGTGGCAGCAAAGGGTAACAGATTTTTCTGCTTTCAAATTGGTTTTCTTCTTTGAGATATGGCGCCAAAAATATGACTTTCAACAGGATTGAAACAGGATTTCATTCCCGGTGTGCTCGCCACCATCTCAGATCATGTCTTTGTTTTACTCATGTGCATGAAGAAGAATGTATTTCATTTGGGCAAAAGTTTGCTTTAACATCCATGTTTGAAGTCTGAGAAAGAGGCTGTTCATTTGTTCTTACCTGGGTCAGCTGGGGGAGACCTCCAGCATCAGCCATCTTGGGAGGAGGGAGAGTAAAGCGTGAAGCGTGAGTAAGATCAGAGACAGGTTAGAAACAGACTCAAACAAAGAAACCCACGAGGGTGAGTTACCTTTAGGAACGAGGTTGTTGTTGGGTCCATTTTACTGTTGCACTCCACCTAATGGTCACAGAAGGAAAACCTCATCGTCGCGCCACCACACCCAGACAAACTATCAAACAGTAACCGACAACAAGTTCAGACAGAAAGCAGCTGAAACTTACGGCAGCGTCCTCATAAGGAGCTTGATCACCCACCACCAACATTACTGGACACCTGAAGATGACAGGAGTAGATGTTAGAAGAGTGGCATTTAGAGATCTATATATATTTTTTAAAAAAACAAGAAAAAAACTATAAAGATGAAAGTTTAGAGGGTGTTTACTTGAAGGAGCTGTTGCGGTCAATGCTCAAGTCTCTGCGACTGGAGGGAAAAGAAAGAGAGAGCTTCTGTTGGTCCTTGTTTGATGTGGAGTATGTTTGCGTTCATGCACTGATGTGTGCGGGTGCGTTCACCTGTTGTACGTCTTCCAGAGAAGCTCCATGTTGACCAGATTAGAAGCTTTGGAGATGCGCTCTCTGTGAGACTGCACTAGATCTGTGTTTGAGGACAGCTCCTCCTACAAGAACATGGACATTTCTGTCAACAGCAGCCCAAAACTCTCACAAAATTATGCAAAATAAGCGACCAGGTGGGTTTCTTATACACTTTAAGATCGTTAGTGACACGTTGTCCTCGTACCTGACTGAAAAGGTGGGACAGGATTTGCTCCGTGAGGGAGGAAGTCACAGAGATGAGCTACAGCAGAAGAGAGAGAAATCAATAGTTCACCATTTAGTAAGTTTAATGTGATAAACGATGACATAATCGGTTCTGCTCTGGGACACGAGCATCATTTCACATCCACAGCTAAAGTTCAACTGATGGAGAACTCCCATTAGGACTAACTAGATTAAAATACCACATGATTCTGTTTTCAAGACAACGCAGTCCTGTCTCTGCAGGATGTAAAAAAAGAAAGCATACCTTCTGAGCAGCCCAGTCTATCCATCCCCGGGCGTTAGTGTCGATGTTGACCAGAACAAGACCTTCCACTGAATCAGGGTTTGCAAGCTGTGGAGAGATCATACAATCGTGTACATTTTTGAGTACATTTAATATGCTAGAGAGTGTTATTTCCATGTCTTTACTGCTGCTTGACCAACGGAGACAATGTGCCGCGCTTTTAGCTAACTGCCAGAGCAGGAGAGCAGAAGAGATACGACACTCACTGCGAACTTGGAGAGGATGTACGCTCCCGCTCCCACGCCCACTCCGATCACAGTCCGGAAGCTGACCGAAGGACAGAACGAATGAATATCACGTACAGAATATGTGATCAAACATACAGTCAACATGAAGAAAAGATTTGAATTAAAATGTTGCTTTACTTAATAAAGATTTCTTCTGAGGCAGAAATAATCTCACTGGTGGAGTTTAAACTACAGGGTTTGTACAGCTACGAGTAAAGTTCAAGCACTTTCAAGGTAACTAAACCAAACAACTCTCAACGCCTTTATTATTTCATCTAAATTGCCAGGAGACAAAAAATAAGGGATGATGGGATCGTTTTATTTCAAACATGAAAAGAGTGTTTTTTTTAGCTGAAACACCAGATTAAGTTGAAAATCAAGCATTTTTCAAGGATATTCCCAAACTTAAAAACACGAGCACTAAAATTAAGCATTTCCCAAACACTTTGTACGGATCTTGAAACGAAGTGCGTGGAGCTGCATGCAGAGGAGTGCAGGGCTGTTAAACTGTTGAGTGTGAAAGTCTGCTGGCTGAATCAGTGCAAAACAGTTAGGAACTGTGCTGCTCTAAATAATACAGTTAACTCACTTGAAAAACTGCAGGACGGCAGGAATCATCTCTGCTATGGTCTCCATGGAGGGATACTGGTAACTACAACACAAAGCACAAACGATCCCGGTCAGTTTTTACTGTCAGTGCAACTTCAGAGTGTTTTCTGACCACGAAGCCTCACCAAACCTATTTGTGATAACTGCAAATTACAGCAAGATGATTTTCATGCTTTACTTATTATTTCATCTTAAGCATCGACGCTTTTATCCGTAGGGATTTATTACGAGATCAAAAAGAGAATAAGCTTCGATTTCCGGAATCACCGGTGGGAGTTTAGGGTCACAGTCGAGATGCCGTGACAATACATGCAGCGAAATCCTCCCGAGTCCCTAAAATAATCTCACGAGGAAGTGAAGTGATAAAGAAGTGTGGAGGGAACACATGAAAAGTGCGTAAAGAGAGAGAAAAGGAGGGATTTTCTTTAAAACCTCTGACAAGAGCGTATTAGAGACCGGAGAGGAGGGAGATGTGCGAGATGGGAACGTTAAGTATTTTTGGAAGAGATTAGATTTAAGCCTGCCACAGAGGATTGTTTCCATTTCTGAAGAGTTTAAGAGCGAGGTTACCGCAGGACGACCAGCACGTCGATACACATAACAGCGAACACCGTACCCTGTTGGGTAGGCAGCGGCCCCCTCCTCCTGCCCCGGGGCGTCCACATGAATCAGGGTGAAGTTCTTGACGATCTCCTGCATCTCCTCGAACTTGAACAGAGGGGAGAAGCAGCTCTTGCCTGCCATAAAAGAGAGAGGAATCAAATCCCGTGTGAAGCAAAAGAAATATTGTGAAAGAGCGGTAGAGAGCGAGAGAGAGAGAGAGAGAGAGAGAGAGAGAGAGAGAGAGAGAGCGCTACTCACTGTCCAGACCCACATCATGGAAGGTGAGGATAGCAGGCCTGCGGGTAGTTCGTGTGCCGTGCAGGGTCACGTGCAGGACGCCGTGTGGGGTCTCGATGCTGTGCTCCTGCAGAGAGCGAGAGGAAACGTCCGCACATTTAATTCAAAGTGTGATTTTGAAACTTCTACAGTGAGACTGCAGATATCTGAATGCCTTTATCAAGTGAAAATCCCCCGATATTTCTATTCCTTGTGATGTTAATGTGATACTCTACCCAAAAATCTATAAAATTTATGAAGAAGTAGTTAACGCCAGCAGAAAAACTAACTTTCTAGCCCAGAAACGTGTTCCTTTCAAAATAAAATCACAACAAACTGCAAAGCATGATGTTACTGTCCAAAATGTTAAATATACATTAAGATGTACCATCAAGACATAATACATAGAATGTATACAGTGGATTTAGGACCCTTGATGATAAAGGCTGTTAAATAGGGAAAAGTTTTATAAACCATCTCTGTGTTTAAATGACTTTCACTATTAAAGTCTGATAAGTCCAGTGTTATTTGTAAGTTTTACTTCACTGCTGCCTGGGCTGGTCCCAAATCCTGCAACCCTGGTCTTAAGTCAATAAATCTGGAATCTGGAAGTGTGGAAGGAAACGGTCTTACCTGCCCCTGGTCCAGCAGAATCCTGGCAGCCAGCTCAGCATCCTGTGAGGAATGAAGTGTTATTAGAACAAGATGTACGTTTTCTAATGCGACTGAAGAAGCTGCACTTTCTGTCTTTCTGATCGTTCATCACAAAGAAGTTAGAGATGACGTCCAAAGAAATAGTGCATAAAAACGTCTTCACATTTCTTGTTTTGTTCAAAACCCAAAGATAATGACTTTACTACAAAGGCAGGAAGCAACTTCTCACATTTGTGAACCTGAAACCATCAAATAACTGACGACTCATCGACTAATCGAGACGACAGAAGACGACTTCCGCGCAGGTTTTGATCGTCAGCCCGCGGAGGAGTGCGTGCACGGGGGTATATGTTCATTTGTCAAAACATCAGTAGCTATCCAGAGCGTCCATCGCTATCTCTCTCTTCTGTTTTTCCCTGATATGTTAAGTGGGACCTCGCTTCCTAATTAACACCAACGCAGGCAAGACGGGAGGCATTACACTCCCGATAAAGCAGCAGAGAACCTCTTCACAGGAGCAAGTGGTTATGGGATGCCGGCGATAAAAATGGAGGAAGTCTGTCTGTGGGAGCTTCTAAATGGGATGTTCATTTGCAAACCTTGGATCCATTCACCCCGCTAATGAATTACTAGCATCACAAGCTCTCAGGAAATTAGCAGCCTGGGAAGTTGAAGTGGAGGTGGGCGGGTGCAGAAGGGCATCACCACTGAGGAGGAAATGGAGGAGTCCTGGAGGGTTTGGAGAGACGGTCATTCGTTCAATCGATAGAAACCATTTAAAAACCACGGTGAACGATGGAGGTTGGGACAACACATAGCACCGCCCAGTCTTTATTACATTTCCTCCTCAGAATTACCCTTCACACCCCCATCACGTTGTAGCTGAGTGTTTGTCACTGTCACAGATTCGTTGCTCAACGAGCCTCTTGTTCTTGTAATATCAAGATATATCTTAAAGGATAATGATGAAGTATTGATCCTACTAACAACTATTCTATCTAGTCTATGTGTCTAACCATATTCCCTACCACTATTCTGTGGGGTGACACATTAATACAATCACTGGACCTTCAGAAAAATGCTCAATAGAGCGGTCGGGCTTATACTCTGCTCGCCCACTCACTGGATGTCATCTGAAAGTCCTGTGCCCTTGTCCCTTTGGAAATGTGTAGCTGTGTTGTTGTTGTTTTTGTGTTGTTAGTGTTCCCCCGTTTGCCCACCAGGTGTCCACAGTGAGGAACAGCCGGCGCTGCATCTGCACAGCAACATCAGCGCAGCAGAGCAGAGGAGCTGCTCTCGCTCCCTCGGGGCTTTGACGTCAACCTGGCAGATCTGAGCCAGCGCTGCAACTGTGCACTAACACACACACACACACACACACACACAGAGACAGACAGACAGACACACACACACACACACACACAGACAGACAGACAGACAGACAGACAGACAGACAGACAGACAGACAGACAGACAGACAGACAGACAGACAGACAGACAGACAGACAGACACATGGCCATGCACACATGT
>JAVQJL010006537.1:0-17576 GCA_036024295.1 Nannoperca obscura
CGAAGGTGTGTTTGCTCACAGTGATGAAGTCATTGTGTTGTGATGTCCTCACATGGCTTCATAGTTTAAAAACAACAACAACAACCAAGTACGTTGTGACAAAGTGGGATAATCCTGAAGGCGTGGAGCCTCCAACAAGGACAGAGTGGAAACCTGCTTCACTCCAGAGACGGTGGAACAACAACAACAACAACAACAATACACGGACAAACAGAAGAAGACGGCCGGCTACTGTTTCCATCCTCTCGACCGTCGAGGCGTTCAGCAGTCCTGATATCTTGTAAGTTGTATTAGTTTCTGTCCCTCCCGGAAACTCGTTCACGTCACCTGATGTTCCCTCCAAACATGCAGAGAGAACAGATTCATAACAACCGCAGAGAAACGATCGCATTAATTAATCTGTTACTCTGATTATTGATATATATTGATTAAGAGTCCGTGTGAAAGGATGTGAGTCAGAGAATCCCTTTAAAAACAAGCGGACCAACAAATATGGATGTTTTCTTGTGGCCTGGAGCTCCTCCTGCTCTGATACTGAGCGAGACAACAGGTCGGGGGGTAAAGGTCATTATCATCATCCTCTGCCCTCCTGGTTTGGAGGTTCAAACACCGACCATGAACTGCGACGTCTCTGGTTCCTCACTTCCTGTCATCAAGAGAGACAGATAGCTGATGTCCATCAGGCTGGGCTGCAGGCAGACGGGGAGTCAACAAGAATTATTTTCCAGTTCAGGAGTGAGTCTGGGACCAAGATGAAGTGTGCATTGTCTCCTGAAAGCGAACCCTCAGACCTTGTTGCCATGTCGACTTCCTCGGGTGACTTTCATTCCAACAGGTTCCAGTTATGGAACATCTTCAGCAGTGGAAACATCCACACCTGCAGGCTCGGTGATGGTTATGGTGATTACACATTTGTGAATCTAATCTGGTTTATTTAGTGAAACACCATCAAATCTCTGTTCCAGGTAGAAAAGGTTATTATTATTGGTTGTATTTTCTACAGTTTGATATTTTCACATCTGATGAAAATATCATTAAAAGCTGCTCTGGTTTACAATAGAAGAAATAAACCCTACAGGTGTATTTTTACTCTAATCCCTCCCTCACCTCCTTTTCTTATCTTCTCTGTAATCCTGAGGATTAATGTGCCGTGTCCTTGTGTTTACACAAACCTCAGTGTTTACTACGATGTTTGCTACAGCACGTGGGTAATACGCTGGGATAAAGGGAGTCTCTTGTGTGACTTTAATGCATGAAATTCGTGCTGTGGCGGCTTCGGGGAGAGAAAACGACAAACGGCAGGCGACAATAATCAGAAGTACAGAGCTAAACATTAAACTTAGCACGAGGACACCTTGTCTCTAAGCCCTCTGCAGACCGTCTGCATGCTGAACTCTGTTTTTCAAACCTAAGCCTCGGGGAGATTCAACGGCCGGTTCTCATTTTTATGTTTATATCTCCTTTAGACAGAAAATCCTAAAGTAAGTCTGACATGCAGGGAAGTGTAGGAAGTCAGAGGGAAGCAGCAGAAAAGGGGAAATGTTGTGAAATCTGCTTCATGATGATGATGATGATGATGTTCCTCAGACATTTATCACTGAGGTTCGTCTCATTAAGACGACATCTTCTGAAGGAAAGCGATGATGTGTGGAAGAATCTCGTGGGGACCACAGACTTGAACAAACACTTCCTTGTTTGCAGGAATAAAGAAGACACTTGCTTCCCAGTGTTGCGGTGGGCCGCGTGGCTGCAGAGGTTTCGGACTAGCGGCTCGTAAATAAAGAAATAGGAACTTATTGCTACAAATTACAAAGAGCAGGAAACAAGGAAAACCTCCCGGGGAACGACACTGAAACACCAGAACCCCAGAACACAACACACCAACACTGAAACTAACAGGGAACAAAGGGAGGCCACCAGAACAAACAGACAAAGGACCCACGACGGAAACAGAAACAGGTGAGCAACGAGACACAGGTGAGTGCAATCAACCGAGGGACACAGACCACGACAGGAAGTGAGAAGAACCACACGCACACCAGGCCACAGATTACAAAATAAAACAGGAAACAGAAATAATACAGTAATGCACCGCAGGCAGGTGATGAAGGCACCGACCGCGTATTACACAACTACTTACGGAATAAATCAATAATGTGACACTAAATGTTTTAATATTGTCTCTACGGTTGGATCACGCGTCCATAGCAACAGAAGCTGTTTTCTTCTTCGTCTCTTTGTCTGTTTTCTGGAGACAGTTTAATAAAACAGCAGCGTCTCAGGAGAGGGTGGAGACCAAAAACAGAGCTAAAAGAAGATCGGATGTTACCCTTACATTCACCAGACGGCCAGAAACACAACAGAAACGTATGCTAATGTCTGCTAATGAATGCTAATGCTAAAAAAAGCAACTGTTGGCCGGGATTTGTTTACAGCTCGCCTCTCGCCAGATTTCAGAGCAAGACTTTGTGTTTCTGTTGAACAAAAAGGATCTTACTCTTTAACAAACGGTCCGACAGGAAGGATTACGTTGAGTTTCCTTTAAAACTATAACTTTTACTTGTATAAAACATGCTTTTTAATGTAATAAATGATGCAATAAATGGTTAACGTGGACATTTGTTTCCACCACTTCACCTCCTTCACGTGCAGCATCCTGGTTTTAAATCAATACACGTGACGTCAACACCTGCGAGTGTTTGTTCTACAGTCACGGTGAATATTTACACATGCTGAGGGTTTGATTGATCCCTGTTCCCGCAGCATTAGTGGCTGCCGGCTCCTCTTTAAGTGAGCGTCCAGAAGCCACATTAACCACGTCGCTCACCGGCTGCACCCGTGTCACAAGTCGGGGCTTAAAATAGCAAGCGCTCCTGTCAGAAAGTCCAATCTAAAATTAAGCCCTGTTCAATCATACATAAGCCACATTTGAAAAGAAAGGAGGAGGAATAATAGAAGATTTCCACATGCAGCCGTTGTGTTTTACAGAATACAGCCGCCACCTTCGCTCGCTGCAGGCCGCCACATGTAAGTCCGGCTCTGACAATTCAAACATGTTGCATTTCATCATTTCCACTTCAAGAGGGAGTGCTGAGGGCTGCGGAGAGTGCTCGCTTTTCCTTGTGCATTTTCACTTTTGTCCTCGGCTCAGGGGATATAACACCCAGAGTGTCCATGATGCTGGAGTGTCTATGAGCTCTAAAAAAATACAGTTTCCACAACAACCAGAGCTGCATCAGGCACTACAATGTACTTATATTTGTAATGAAAGTCTATCCTTCGTGTCAGAAGATGTAATGAAGTGACGGGACGGACGCTCAGACTTCAGTCAAGTTAAATAAACATCAAACTGGCAAAGGACAGATCCCATCGATTTATTCAAATGTGTCCTAAAACAACAACGAAAGCAGCTCCACGGAAACAAAGTGCTGCTTTTTATCAGTGCTGCATCTTTTTTTAAATCTCAGGAATAATGTTTGTGAGTAAAATGTTTTTAATGTCTTTTTATTGTGAAGGCCCTTCACTGGAGATTAGCATCAGCCATAAATGTTGTGATACAATGCATGAACTGTCGTTTTGTGTCATGAACTTATAATTCTGTATTTACCTCGACATAAATGTGTGTAAACTATATATATCTATATATATATTTGTTTTCTGTAATTTCATATAAATTCTGTAGTTTTACTACCAAAACCAGCCCCATGTAATAAGAACTCTGGGTATTAAGATCACACTGTTGATGAGGATGTGGTTGCAATTCTTAATGCACATATTGTTCAGATCAATCACAGTGTGAATGAGGAGGGAAGCTGAGCCTGTTTCTCATTACTTCATACACGCTTTCATATATTGATTTTCTTTATACTGTTTATACTCACTGTTATGTGTTACTATAATAAAAACTACAAGTTTACCCTTTAACTTTAAAGTAAATACATATATATTTATTATATATTATCTTTACAAGGAAAAGGCTTTTAGTCAGTAACAAAAAGCACCTTTTAAAGAAGTTAAAGAAGTGTGTTTGTTCATCTGCTCACAAGATGCCAGAAACTGTCTTCTGGTGAACACACACACACACACGGTGCAGCAGGGCTGCGTCTGGCAGTCTGACAGCAGCATCTGCGAGAATCTGACACTCTGCTCTGAACTGTCACGGGAGCAGATGGTTTATCAATTCAAAGTTTAAAAAAGAGGAAAGTAAGATTCAGAAAAACAAACAAACAAATAAACAAACAAACAAGCAAAGTGCACCTTTAAAGTGTGGCTGGCCTGTGGATCCTTCTCCTCTCCGTAGGAATTAGACTTGGAAAGGGAAGCGTGTGTGGGGGCGAATGTTTTATTCTCTTTCAGATTGACGGGGGGAATATTTCAGCTTCTTCTTCTTCTTCATCGTCTTCATTGCTACGTATCCAAGATGGCGGCGCACAGATGCAGGGGTTCACGCCTCTCCTCTGTGTATAATGACAATAAAGGCTTTCTATTCTATTCTACTCTATTCTGCAGAGTGTCAGGGATGTTATGGGATAAAATAACAAGCCTGTTGGATGTAAGTCCAACTGAAAGTGCTTTCACTGAGTGTGTTTTCATGGACATGGTGTGTAATTGACGGGAACACTCCCCTCAGATAGACGAGCTTCTCCCACTGGATCCACGTCCAAAGGTCTGAACAACACCGACGACACGGCTGCTCTGAATCTCCAGGCGAAGCCAAAATGATCAATTCATTTCGTTTTCCTCCCTTTGTCTCCAAGTGTTGAGTTTACAGTCGCTCGGATCCCACGTGATCTGGACTGGAGGACTTGTTGCACTTCGCACGTGGTCCTGAAAGCTCCGTCAGGTGCTAACCAGCGCAGCTAAAGTCCCTCTGAAAAAGGTCAGCCGTCGCACTGAGCGGCGTGGACTCGCTCAATAATTCATCCTCTCAGTTATCCTCTGGAAATTGAGAGCAGGAAATCAATTCCACACGCATGGCGTCCGTCCTCACTCGACGTTTACGCTCTAATCAGCGGTGAATCAACACTGTAATGGATTCTGCAGGGTGGAGGGGCTCAACACAAACTGTTAGCAGATGGTGAAGATACTTTATGATGTGTTGGCAGCAAAGTCCCAGTCAGTGTTCACATGCTCTGCTTCTACAACAGCACTTGTTCAGCCGGATTTCAGCACTTCTGCAGCGACGCCACCGGTAGCTCACCTGCTATATATATAGATATATGTTTAAGATAATATACCACGTTTTAGATCAAATAAAATAACATGCTTAGACAAAATAACATGTTTTAGATCAAGTAAAATAACATGTTTTAGATCAAATACCATGTTTTAGACAAAATAACATGTTTTAAATAAAATAACATGTTTTAGACAAAATAAATTAACATGCTTAGACAAAATAACATGTTTTAGATCAAATAACATGTTTTAGATCAAATAAATTATCATGCTTAGACAAAATAACATGTTTTAGATCAAGTAAAATAACATGTTTTACATAAGATAACATGTTTTAGATAAAATAAAATACCATGTTTTAAATAAAATAACATGTTTTAGATAAAATACCATGTTTTACATGATATCGCCTGCACCGGTGTAATAGATGTGATTGTTTAGTGAAACACTAACGAGCTGCTGCCGTTCTGTCTGTGGCAGCTCTCATGTTCTAAGTTAATCAGAGAGAAGGTGGAGAACCACTGGTGGCGTTAATGTTGGGGAAGGATTCTGGGTAATGTGCATTGTTGCTTTATTTTGTCTGGAGGAGTTTTCACATCATGCAAACCACATTATGGATTTGAGCATTTGCATCATCAACACTGTAAGTTAACAGAACGTGAGCTCTGTTTGCTATTAATATCCTTTTTCTCTTTTCGTCTTTGCTGTATCTTGTGACTATTTGCAGCTGAAATGACCCATTTTCCTCACAGCAATCATTAAAATTCATTAAACTTTCATCTGCCCTGCCTCTAATTTAAGAGACATGTGACAAATCACCTTCCAGTCCTGCCATACAGGCGTCACTACATCCTCTCCAGACGTATGAAAATCAAGCTTTTTGAAAACCCGCCTGCTGCATAGCAACCGGGCAGCCCGGCAGAGCCAATCGCATCGCAGCAATCATCTTTTGGCCCTTTTTTTTGTGGGTGGCATATTGGAGAGTGTGTCGTCACAGTAGAAGGAGACGGATACTGGTGAGAGAGCTCGCCGCCGTGGCCTCTGGGTAACAGGGCGGGGATGTACAGAGGAGTGGGAGCTCCCTGGTTACCTTAGGGTGTCCTTGAAAAGACCGTTGATCTCATTTACCGCCCACACAAACATCACTTCCCTTCAGCCTTCCTCGCCTCTCTTCTTCCTGCAAACACACACTGAGTCTCATGCACACAATGGACCCACATACTGAGGAGGAAAAGGTGTAAAAACACATCCTGTTGCCGGGATTTTAGTGTTTTCAGTCAACCTGTGAGGCTGCACTCAACAAAGATGGACTCTACAGAAGAAAGTCACGTTTTAAATGTGTATTTTGTTCAAATATGAACAATAGTTAACAACTTAATCCACAACAACCTCCTCCTTGGTGCTCTTTACAGGTCTGGAGGTCCGGTCTCATGATTAATCCAGCGCACAGGATTTAAAGCTTCTGCTAATTTCCAAATGAATCGTAATAAACAGGCATCAAACATATTCACAAACAGCAAAGTTAAACTGTGTGGTACATTTTGTTGGACAGCTGCACCACATGTAATTCATTCATTGGATATCCATACTTCTTGTATTAGTCGTTGTGCAACTGCGACCAAATTTAAATGAAATAAATGTCCAATTCTGCTAAATTGGATGTCATATTGTGTTTGGATGCTTCTACAGCAACTCTGCACATTTAAATGAAAGCTCTACTCTTCTCAAGCACAAGGAAATTATGTTTTTTCTTAACAAATGTCAAACATTGTGCCGTCGTAGCAGAAGTATGAGCTCTCTCGGTGCTTTCTAGTATAATAAAATACTATAATATTGAGAGATTCAAGAGACTCATTCATCACGTACGCAGCAGTGTTGCCTTCTCCATTGATATGCATTAAATAAGAAGAAGAAATATATGAACTTTAAAAGAGAAAGCAGAGCAGAGAGCATGCACAGAGCAACATGTGTGAAGAGGAAAGAGTTCATATAAAGAGAATGATCTATACAAAGATATAAACCAGGATGTAAACTGATTCCAGATCTACGCTGCAGAGATGAGCAGTGCTTCTAGCATTAATGCACATTATCCCGGAGCACGATCGGTTCAGTTACTGCATTATGTTAAAAAGCTTTGATTCCTGTTGTTGTTGTTGTTGTTTTTAACCCATTATTCTCAGGATAATAACAATAATGGAAATGGTCTTTATTTATAGAGATCCAAAGTGCTTCACAAAGACAGCAAGAGTCCTAAAATAAAATAATAAAAGTAACAATAAACAACATACAAGCATCTTTCTGTGTACTGTCGTGTTGCTTCAGTGGATCACTTGTTACTTATTTCTTGCACATACCTTTATTTGTTGTTTGCATTAATTGCTGTGCAGCCTCTGAGAGTTGCACAAACTCCCCGCGCAGCACTTTCTTCTACGTTCCTGTGCAGTTGCAGCAGAACTCGACCGGCCTGACGACGTGAACCTGGGAATCTGGGTAATAAATCTGCAGCTGATAACAGCTCATACTCAGCAATTATCTGCTAAATCTGATTGGTCACCGCGAGACCACAGCAGCCATAAATCTGCAGCCCCTTCTGATGCGTCAGATACAAGCGCGGGGAAACGAGCACGGCGAGGAAGCTGCTGACGTGTCACAGTTTGTCCCTTCAGGTGAGAGAGAGAGAAGCATGCTCAACATGAACATCAAATGAACTGATTTAAAGAAGCTCGTTTTATGTCACCAGCCTCATTGTGGATTAAGTTTCCATTAAGAAATGCCTTTTAACTGAAACCAATTCCACTGCGCCGCCGCCGCTTGCACGAAGCTGGTTTCACTCAGGAGCACCGATGCTACAAGATGTCACGAATGTTGATTAAGTCTCCGGTGGAGTCAAGTATTAGACCAGAACTGACAAAGTCACAGTTTCCTTTTGAGAATCGAGCTAACGAACAACAAACTCTTCAAATGACAGCGACAGCACCTCCATCAGCCACATCCCTGACTCATTACCTTCACGTGAGGTGCAGCTCACTCTCGACTCCTCAGTGCTCGAGACTGGAGCTGTTGTTGTGCACTGCCGGGCCCACCTCCCCTATCCCACCGCTGCACGCTCCAGCGGTGCAGTTAGAGGTGATAAATGATTTATTTTCCTCAGCGTTCACCACAGTGGCTCAACTTTGCCCGAGCTGTTTCCACTCATAACACTGTGTGATTTATGTGGGAACATTCAGTTCTTAAACTTTGGGCTTCCTTCAATGCTGCGATGCATAAATCCACAGCGACGTATCGCTCCTCATGTATAATGCAGCGCTGCTCTGGGGTGTGCTGCACCTTGATGTCAGGATGGAGCTGGGCTCGCATCCCTCAGGACAATCAGCATGATCGTTTAAAGGTATTTGGTTGCCATGGAGAGACGCACCTTTGTCGCGAGGTTCCTGCAGAACTGGATCAGCAGAGGACGTCGCTGTGGCCAATCAACAAACGAGCAAGCGGAAAGTGCGGCTCCTCGTTTGGGCTGATTAGTGTCAAATCTACTAACAAAGGGTCAGTGGATGTGCAGTATTTTACTCCCCCTGGGGACTTGTTTCCCCCCCCACCCACCTCAGCTGAAAAGTACATCGTCTTGAGATGTTTGCATTCCGGGTCTGTTCTGCAGCAGAGACGACGCATCAGTGCAGCAGCTGTTAAAACACGAGGAAGAAAGAGTCGTTGTGCAAACTCAAACCCTACAGTCACACTCAGAGACGCTGTCATCAAGCAACTGGTTGTGTTTGTGAAGTTTCTCTCACTGCCAGAAGGCCGAGACTTAAGTTAAGTACGTTCTTATCATGCAATCGATTTTAAATCCGCGTTCGGACGCGTGTAACATCTTAAAATCCGGCTTGTTTCAGCTGACAGTCCCCTCGGTGTGCTGCAGGACTTCCTGCAGGACTTCCTGCATCAGTCCTGACCCTCCGTGTTGTTTTTCTCCTGTTTGGCTCGACTCGCTCGCATCTTGTTTGTGTCGGCGCTGATGTCCTCCTGCGTGGGACGAGAGGTCGGTCCGGCTCCTCATTATGCACGACCTCCTCCCTGTTTGTCTCCACCTGCCCTTGCATGCTGCCCTCCGCTGTCTGTCACACGGCACAGTCACATTCACATTACATATGAAGTGCCACTGTGGACGGGTTCGGGGCGAGCCTAACGAATGCCTAACCATCACAGTGACAGTAATAACGGCATGAAATATCCCCAGCTCTCCTCCACCCGTCCTGCTTCTCCACACCACTCATCTGTCACTGTTAGCTCCATCCCACGTCCACAGAGAAATCACAGCACTGTCACCGCGGCTTGTTGTAAAGGTCCTTTTTACATGAAAACTGTCAAGTGTTGTCCGGTTCTTTACCAGGAAGACTCATAGTGTGGCATTTTCTTACTTTTCACTTCCCACGTCCAATTCAAGATGTTTTTTAATGTATTTACAACCTAAAAATACTTCATTTTTAACATTTATATAAAATTATGTTTACTATTGTTTCAAAATGCAAACAAGAGAATTCTCAGAAGACCAAAAAGGTATAAATGGAGAAAAAAAGAACATTTGTAAAGTTTAATTCACAGTATTTGATCCCAAAGTCCCAGTTTGTTTAATGCATCATCTCCTGTTTGAACCACAGGCTGCAAATAAAGATGGACGACGCGTCTCCACGTCCTCCCACTGTACAAACGTGATGCACGGTAGAGATCCATATCCAGGTCCCGCCCCTGCATCAGCCCCAACCAATCACGAGCACACCACCAGTTGTCAATCATGACGTCTCACTCCCTCTTTTAGAGCATCAAATAACTAATTAAAATCAAACTGATCAGAAAAACGAACATCAGAGTAATAAAAACTAGATCTAAAGCGACAGGGAACATTTTGTTGAGGTGCCCTGACCTCCACCCCGACCTCCACCCAGACAGAGGACAGCTGTCTTACACATTTTAAGACTTTTCTAGACACAAACACATCTTCAGGCCAAAGTTTCTGAATTTCGGTCTTTAAAAATCCATATTAGTCCAAACTAATAGTGTCACTGGAGCGCAGCGCAGTGAAGTCAAAAGGTCTTGGGTGTGCTGAGCTGATGAGCAGAGGGAGGGCTGCAGTCTGATGGGGTCAGTGTGATAAGTAAAGCCAAGCTCACATCACCCAGACGATCCAAAGCCGGGTGCATATTCATTAAGTCCTCCACAATAAGACAGAATTTAATCTGCCAATTTAATTATGAGGCCGGCGCACAGGAAGGCTTCGGTCTAGATTCTGTTTCCCCGGGAGATTCGCCCTCTATCCCCGACTCCCACGATGAGAAAGAGGCCGAGAGAGCTGCCATCTGACCAGCAGTGAAGGGAGACCACAGGAGGAATAATGAGAAGAGAGAGGATGCAGCCGTCCTAAATGCATCGTTACCTTAAACTCTTGTTGCTGATTGGTTGTTAGGTGGCTAGAGGTATGTTTTTAATTGTTAAAAGTTTTCAACAGGACACCTTAATCAGTGAAAGGTATATTAGACTACAAGTTTCCATGGCAACGGCTCTGGTGCTTTACCTCATGTTAAGGTTTTAAACTCACTACTGGTCGCACTGAGTCTGTCTTTGGTTCAGTCATATCGAAATAACTCAAATCTGCTTCCAACTATTTTCACATGTGAAGCCACACGTGAGTCTCCGCTGGTGAGATCACAAGTTCATCCATGTTGGTTTTTACATCAGGGCACGCCCTCCCCCTCTGAACACACATAACAGTTAGCAACCTAGCTAGCGAGCACAAACACATGGACGATTATTGTCATGCTGCTTCCTCTTCATTCATTAACAGGGATCTACAGTGGGGTTGAATTCCCTGTGACTGACAGAGAACGGCTGAGCTGTATTATATATATATGTGTATATATATCCTGGTGCTGCACATGGTGGGATCATTGGGCCTTTGTGTGGAAGTTGGTCTCGACCTGCTCCATGCGATAGAGCCCTGAGATAACTTTGTTATAAGATGGAGCTGTATTAATAAAACTGAATTGAATTGACACATTTCCACCTTTTCAACATCTGGAGAGAATGAGTCTCAAACAGGGACTCTGATTTCAGTGTAATGGAGGTCTCCGAGGCAGCGGGGTGCAGTTTGATCCTGAATCCTTCATAATGCAAAATAAAAAGGTGCAGAGTTCCATGTTTTCTGTGGACCGGTCGGTACAAAGTCGTGCTGTGCAGCCAAACTCAACTTCATGATGAATTCTTGTGGAGATCCCAAAGTTCCCAGAGATCCCAGATATGTGTGGCTGGAAACAGCACAGTCTGTGTTGGGTGTGAATATTTTCCAACATGTGTCTTCGGCTCAAGACCAAACACATCTGAATATATATCACATCTAACTGCGTGGGATTGGTCTCTTCTTCTTCAGTTTGAACTCAGTCTGTCATATCCAGCCTCCGGTGCACGTCCCGGCTTCCTGTGCTCTCAGACAGCTCTGTGATTACACCCGACAGGCAATGCTCTGCGTGTGCCGAGCTGCTGGTTGTGAGAGGCAAGAAGATTTGCAGCAGAGGTGATTTGCTTCACTGGTCTTCCTCTGTGGAAGTTGTTCCCTCACTCCTGCTCACCCTGATCTACATGCTCTGCAGGGGCCCAGTCTGAGATGTGCAGCGGGGCCCTAAACAGGAAAACATGCGGTGTTGTGTCGGAGATGTGATGCTCGTTACATACCAGGAACCTGCTGGAACGACTTGGTTTGCAATCCCCTTGGAACGAAGCTAAACGTGAGGAGAGAGACGTCACGTCAAACAAACAGATAATAACACATTCAGGCTGGAAGACGTCTGAAACTCTCAGCTCTGGGATCTGGGAACTAGTTTAACTGGTGCTGCAGGACGAGTTGTTTGTGGCCGAAATGAGTATTACAATAACAAACTCCAGAGTTTGGCCTCTCAGGGCTTCCGTACTGACAATACACTAAATAAGACACATTTTACTGGACTACAACAGTTACTGATCAATACAAAATAGAAGTACTGTGTTTCTTCCTCGATGTTTAACAGAAGATCATAAAGTCCACATCCTGTTCTGACTGATCTCGTCCTTTAGTGGGAGGTTTTGTTCTGTGTGTGATACTTTCCCCTTCAGGGACAACAACAACAATATAAAGTGGGTCTACGATTTGATTTGGATTGTGCAGAACGGTCATATTCACCCTGTGGGCTGTGCACGGAGGACACGGAGGATTTAAAATCAAATGTTTTAGGAGCCTCTGGTCAATGAAGAACAAATATTTAGAGGGTTTTAAATCTCACTGCTCTGCATTCAGCATCAAACGGCTTCTTACATACGTTACGTTAAAATAACAACAAATAAGTCGAGAATATGAGATTTATGGGAGGGAACAATCACTGCACGCTGAATGAAGTGGTCCAGAGAAGAAATCTGTATCTGAATGATCGACATCTGATTCCAGGCCTTTGCTTTTACACCTCGGCTGCAGTCGAATGGTGTTTTTAGCTCAGGAAGGTTTGGTGGCAGCCGTGAGGAGAGCTGGTCGACTTCTCTAAATGTTAAGAAAAGGTGCTTCAGTGCTTCCTTTCTTATCTCCGTCAGCACAACAAACACTGGACCATCCGTTCCCGACAGAAAGAAGGCAGCGAGCGCGGCAGACCCACGTCAATAACAGATCCGACAATACAGATCTATACATGCACAGTTTACGTGTGTGTATGTCTTCAAACGTCCAGCTGGAGGCGGCAGGAAGAAGCTGGTGTTTGTTATGCAGATGTTCAGTGAATACTGCCAGACTCTAACAACCTCCAGCCAATCAAAATGGCATTTCTACATGTCCCACTTCAAATTAAATCAGGCTGCATGTCAGGAAAACAAACGTTCTGCACCCCAAAGAAAATGGAGGTTCTGTGTCAAGGACAACACATCAACAACACCAACAACAACAACCCACACAGAACATGATTCACAGATTCACTTTGTGTACTTCAGTACTGGATTTGGCCCTAAAGGAGCAAACAGAAGAACATTTACACACATTAAATAACTAAAAATAGAAATATGACCATGTTAGAGATACAACACAATGTCCATGAAGGCGCATATTCTGGCACAAAACATGCATCTATGAGTCAACACGAGAGAAACCGAGCCGTAACTTCAGATGCATCGTGCACGGATAAAATGTTATATTTAGTTGAATAATGCAGCTTTACATTCTTCCTCCCACACGATGTGTGAGCAGAGGCCACCTGCTTTCTGTGTCCTATCAAACCTATCAAACTCAGGACAAAATCAGCGGCCTTGTTCCAAACAGAGAGAAGTCGTCTGCAGACGTCCGAAGACAAAACCTCGCTCACACAATTTCACAAAAAGAAGATGAAACGCTGCAAAAAAACAACGTAAAACATCTTCTTTGCTGCTGCAGCTCGCCGCTCGAGTTTCAGCATCTCTTTTTATTCCACAACGTGTAACTTTTACTTCTACTAAGAAGAGTCCTCAAAATGTGCTGCTTCAGCAAATATTGTTTCAATAATGTGACGTGAGATCAAATGCCGGTTTCCATTTGTGTGAATCCTTTGAAGCTCCGAGTCTCTCACACCTGCACTTTCTTGGTTCTACATAATTGTGCAGTTTCTTCTGTTTCTGTTGCCGCTGCTGCGTTTCAACAAGTTCAGAAACTGAAACCTGAGGTTCGTTCCTTCAGATCAAAACAGGAACTTCTGGTTACTGACAAACTAACAAACACCCTCTGTTTTATTCACGATGGAAATCAGAGATAATGATATCTGAGGTCTGTGTGTTAAAGGAAATGTAATGTTTGACTCCGCTGTAATGAGACCAAAAGAAATAGCGCTAACTGCGGGAGCTAGCATGCTAACAAGCTTAACTTAAAGATGTGGAGATGCTTTTGTAATGTTTATTTTTGAACATAAAGTAAATATATTCCAGGTTTACACAGGGAGAAACTTCCGAGTTGTGGCTCGAAGGCACTTGAGAAGTCTTGGATGCTGCAGGTGTAACAGCCCTGCAGGTGAAATGCTCCTGTCAGTCAGTGCCAGGGACCACAGAAGCCCTTGTGCTCCTGGTTTTCTGGACCTGCAGGTAGATCACAGTGTTTATAATGAAACAGCTCCGAGCCGAAAAACCCACCCAGTGTCGCTCGGCTGCAGTCAAAGTTTTTGTAGCATCCAGTAAATTTGAAAAGCAAGGACACAGCCGGGGATTTATGGACAGGCTGAGATTCTATCACCACACTGTACGATGATAATAAGCCTGCACCGGTTCATTCATCACCACAGCCAGGAACCCTTACCTCAGCTAAAGTCTCCATTCATTTCTCCCCAACACATCCTGTTTCTCTCTCTATTCTTTTTTTTATTTCTGATTCTTCCGCGTGATAAATGAAAACTCGGCTTCCCCATGGATGTGTGTGTCTTTTCGGAATCACTCGACTGGGTTCATTCATTTGTACAGTGAAGCTGACACAAACAGCAAGCCACGCTGTTTGTATTCACCTGAACAACGTGATCTGCAGCGTTCGTCTTCCTCCTGACACTGAAAAGGTGAAGGACTCTCAGTCTTCTCTTACAGAACAATACTGGAGACGATATATATATATATATATATATATATATATATACACACCTCCAGCTCCCAGGCCTCTGGGAGAGGACCTGAGCTCAGGGGCTTTTATTTTGATTTGATTTTTATATACGTCTTCTTTCTTTCTTTTTTGGTAAAATAGAAGCAGTTTATAACAAAATGATGTGCTTCTTCTACATAAAAACACTCACAGCTGTCAATCATGATGTCACATCCCCTTCTTACAGCATCAAATAACTCAAATTAAAACCATCAAACACGTGACGTTGACGTGTACTTTTAGATTTTTCAGCTTGTCCCATCGGGTAACGTGGAGGGGGCGGGGCTTATTAATGACCTGTACTGCAGCCAGCCACCAGGGGGCGATCCACATGTTTTGGCTTAACGTTTGGGGAGCTGTCACGTCATCCATCTTTATCTCCAGTCATAACTAAACATGGAAGTGGTTCAAGGAAAACATTTGTCATGCTTTCTGTTTCCACACACACTTGTTTATTCTGAACGCGTGTGTGCGTGTGTGTGTGTGTGGGGGGGGTGCTCCACATCAGGATCTGTCTCTGACATCAGGCTGAGGTCTCAATGATCTCAGGACTTCACGTATGTTGCTGTTAGAGAAGATCAAGCAAATCCATCTGTGTTCATCTCCTCGCTGCATCTCCACACAGAAGCCACTGCAGAGCGCCATTATCTCTCTCTCTCTCTCTCTCTCTTTCTCTCTCTCTCTCTGAACACCTGAGCTGCTGATCAGTGTTTGCAGAAGAAAATACTTTCCACGTCCCTCCGTCTGGACGGAGAGCTTGTTACTGAAGGACCACATTTTATCTTCCAAACTGGAGAATTCAGGATCACAGTTCTCTTATTTCCACTAACTTTGCACAAGAAGGACTGCGTATGATGAAGCATGGGCTTCCTCCTCTTCCTCTTCCAGGAGTGAGGTGACGCCTCTGGGGAAGTCGTGGAAGCTGAAGGTTACAGCAGGCCCTAAAAAAAACGCTGACATTTGACACAAAGTGTCATGAAATAAAATGTGCTAAATGGCATTAAAAGATACAGACGTTTAAATAATAATATATATAAATAAATATGGACCGAAGCGAGACTTTAACGAGCTCTGTGAAACCTACAAACACCTTTTAATAATGTCATGAATGCCATTTAAAAAGTCCAAATCTTCTAAAACACAGGATCCTTTGAGGGATCATATTCAGAAGATACTGATGGTTTTCTAAGTTCTTGAAGATTTGACACTTTTCGGTTTCGAGACGTAAAACAATAATCATGTGGAAGTATTTTACAGCCGGCCCCCCAGGACCGAGACCACACTTTCCACCCCTGCAGGCTCATGAAAGCCTGTCAGCTCTATTCCTTTTTCTCAGTTCCCATAATGTCGACGTTTAAAAGCTGACCGTTCTACTTTTAAGCTCTAAAGCTGTTCAGATTTTGGGATTCAGTTCAGTAAGTCATGTAAAAACCTTGCATTTCCAATTTTGTGGAAGTGAACGATTACAGGCTCCTCTGTAGAGTCGGCGGACTGAAGGTAGGGAGCTTTGTCAACCTTTAAAGGCTCAATTCTCTTAGTTTTAAGCCTAACTTGCTAAAACAATCTGTCTTCTGTCTGCTCTGTGGAGTGACGTTGTTCTTCACACGTTGGTCCTCATCAGCGAGTAGAAGCTGAAGCTGCTCGTAGAAACTGGATTTCATTGGACTCATGAAACCAGACAGTGATAAAAATTAAAAATAAAACACTCAGACGAGCTCATTTCATTTGTGAAAAGTGGCGAATAAACGGGTTTTATTGGCTGAAGCCTTGTGTTGCTGTGCAGATTCACTGAGGCGTCTCGTGCAGTAAAGAAGCTGCGATTTAAAACGCTGATTCTCTGATAAAAGATCCCTGACAACATCACGTTTGTGTCGAGGCTCCTCTCCGTCTCCCCTGTTGATCGTCACAACGCTGGATCCTGGACGGAGTTTCTTTTTTAATACAGCGGCGAGGAAACAGAACAAACCTCCCACGTGAGCCATTGATGCCCGAGAAAACACGACACTCAGGTGTTTCCTAACGAGTGCAACAGAAAAACCACTTCTGCTGTTTGTCAAGCTAACAATGCAGAAAACACAGGGATCCATTTGTCACAACGCGTGCAGTTTGGTGAGCATTTATGGCAAAAACTTTCAACTAGATTTACATATTAATAAGACACAGCTCACTATTCACACTAAGCACGACCTACAATAAGAATACATGACGTCCAGCTTCATAGTTTGTGTGAGAAAGACCCAGATGTTCATTAGATCAGTATGTGAGCTGAGCTTACTGGACAAAACCCCAGGATGCATTGCGTCTCTTCACTCAATGTGCATTAATGCTGGAGAGTGAACTCAGGACGTTAAGGCACAGTCAACAACACGTGTGATGTGCTGCAGGAAGGATGTTTAACACACAATGTATTCAGTAATATGAAGGTTTGAGTTTAGGCACAGTCTTAAGTTTAGGTTTAGCTGAAGATAAAGTGGTTTGGGTTCAGATAAGTACGTCGTACGTAAGTCCTGTTTGCAGACTTCACCTCACTTCCTTTGCTCCCGTCGTAACTGTGGTGGCAAAATGTCTCTCTATTACATTTCTTATGATTTAATATGCTTTGCTTTAATAACTGTACATGAACGTCTGATCATGTTTACTCTTTGCACTTAGATCATTTCTCTGTCGTAGCAGACAGCCTCGGGTGGATTAGAAACTGGAGTCAACTTGTTTTGGAAGCTAAGAGCAGTCTGACCTGTGTTCTTATCCCAGG
>JAVQJL010006540.1:0-11761 GCA_036024295.1 Nannoperca obscura
AAATTTCTCCACTGCGTGACTATTAAAGGATTTTTGACTCTGATGTTCACTATTATCAGGCATTATTTTGATGTAGGACATACATATGAGGTGATACTTGACATGCTGTCAACGTTTCATGACATCACAATGAGTATGTGCACGTTGAAGACACGTTTAAAAGAAAAGGGTTGTACAGAAGAACTGGCCCTGTTGTTTTCTTTAGTGTGACTAGTTCTTCTGCTTATGCTGCTTCTTCTTCTTCTTTCGTGTAATGACGGTTGAGAAACAGCTTACTGTGCATTACCTCCACCTTCTGATTGGACGTGCTGTCTGTCTCTTTACGGACAGCGCGTCCAATCAGCAACGATCCATTACGACCATAAGAACCTTCCCTTTCCGTTTTTAGTTAATGTGTTGTGTTTTCTCTTAATGTGTTGTGTTTTCTCTTAATGGAAACAACACATTAAGAGAAAGCGGAAAGGGAGGGTTATTCTGGTCGTTGCTGTCCGTCTCTTTACAGGTGGCGGTAATGCTCCGTAAGCTGTTCAACACGAAAAACACTGGAGGATACGGGAGTCGAACACAGTACCTCTCATATGCCAAGCGGGAGCTTTATCAAGTGAGCTAATTGCTGCTTGTATGTGTATGAGATACGTTTTCTCGTAATGTGTTGTGGTTTTGTCAATGTAATGTGTTTTCTGGAAATGTGTTGTGTTTTCTGTTAATGTGTTGTGTTTTCCGATTTGCGTTTGGGGTCTGCACTTCAGGGCCACCGTACTCAGGAGACTCAGATGTTGAGAGCTCCTGACCTTTTCTCTATTTGAGCAGTAGATGAACTGAATAGGTACATTTGAACACATAAATCTCATCTTTCTAACTAACTGCTATTTTCCTGTACCACCCTCTGATGGGCAAAAGGGACCTAATTTGTCACTTTTCCAATGATCAGCAGATACAATGTGACTGCATCTGTAAATATTATGTTGCTGCGGGTATGACTTGGAAGGGTGCAGACCACATCCATTGCCATACACAAATAATTAACCTCAACGACAAAAAACAAAAAAACAACTTTCCCACCACTTGAGCTCACATGCACATACACGTGTACTGCAGAACCACAGAGCACGTGGGGCTCAGAGACCCGCCGTCCTCCTCCCTGAAGACCAAAACAAACAGGAGCAGAGAAGTTGCTGCTGGCGCGGCTGGCTTGGATGCAGATGCTCGGTGTGGTGGACGAGGCTGCCACACCGCGCCCCGGCCACAGGCTGTAAACACAGCGCCGGCCATGCAAGCATGTGCTGATCCTCTTGTACACGGTGTACACTAAGCAGAGGCCAACCATGTGCTGCAGAGAGCGTGCAGGGATCCAATTGCAAACAAACACAGCACCAGCTCATTTCACTAAACGGGCTTCCGTGTCACCCTTGATGGTACAAGATTCTACTACAGTACACAAAACTGAATCTGGAACCCGAGAGTGTTTTCCATCTTAATTGTTTCTGCTCAAGAAAAAACTGGTCACAAAACCTGTAATGTACAAGTTTGCTTTTTGGTAGATTTTACTACTTTTTATTTCAAACATACTGTTTGAAAATACAAACCTTTATGCTAAGCAGGCAAATAGGTTTAGAGTGAAGATTAATTTTTTCTTATCATAATTATAATACTTTATGATTAACTAGCTCTACTCTGCAGTACAAAACGATGCTGTCTCTTTATGTCCACGTCTTTTACATGGATAATCAACGTTTCACAAGCAGCTTTAGCTTCAGTTCTTTTTGGACAATATTGTTTACGTAGCCATCAGATGCATATTAAAGACACCTACTACAAGATTCTCCTTTTCAAATGAGTCAGCTGGAAACATTAGAAAGTCAGATGTTTTCAACCGACTCATGGAGCTATCGTTAGCTTACTTAGCTAACTAACAAGGTAGAGCTAGGAACTAGTAGCTACTAGGTAGGTGGTGTCTAAAAATAAGCTGCTTTGTCTACCTTTGTGTGAAATCAAGGACCCATTGTTTCAGAAATGACCACGAATCTTGATAGTAAATCTGCAACAATTATTATTGTAAACTGCACATGTGCCATGGGAGAACGGAAAGCTTGACAGGCCTAATAACAGTAATTAAAGGGGGCGTGACTAAGTGAAGGGTCAATTAAAGAACCATTTAAACGTCTGATGAAATGCCACAATATATTGTTCTACTATCTACTGTTACACGCACTGTATGGAAATCCCACTCTTTCTGCTACAGTATGTGAAAGTGAACGTTTTTTTACATACTCTGCAGAGTATATAAAAGTTCCATTTAATGAAACACGACAGATGATTTTGGTAAGACCCAGCCAAGCCATCCTTGATCAATCAGGTCTCTTTAGTTAAGTCCTTCCTGATGTTAAATCCGCTCCCAACATCATGTTTCATGTGGAACACGTCAAACCGCAAAGTAAAATTAAAATCTTATTTCATGCATTCTTTAATATAATGAATCCAGGAAATGCAGAGAATTTAAAAAAACATTTAAAATCAAAACTATGTTTTTATGTGCAAGGGTTTCTTACTTTTTTCCTTTGTTTTTCAGAGTGCTTTGAGATATAACCATGTGGGTTCATACTGCTTTGCACAGAACCACTACCCATACCAGAGAACCCTTTAAAGCCCTTCCTTTTCTGTGTGTACCCAGTTTCTTGGCTAGGATTTGGCGGTGAGGTGGGGCGTTGCACGGTGTTTTGGCCTGTTGAGTCATTACCACAGGGGACTAAGCAGAAGCCTGGCAAGCGACTGCCAGGCTCCACTTCAAACGGTGTGTGGTGGCAAGCAGAGCCGGGGATCCACCCTGCTGATTTATTAGGATACAGAGTCATCTAGCAGAAGAGTGGAGCTGCCACCGGCCCTTTCGGCACGGGAACATAGATGTGTTATTTTGCACTTTTATTGAGCTGCATAGTGTTCTGTCTGGACAATATTCCCTGCTGCATGGGAAAGTTCAGAGCACAACAAGTGAAATGTGCTCATTCAAAGATTATGGTGCAGTCATGGTTCGGGGATGGGAAGAGCGGGATGTTTTCCTGGGAAAACAACGGAAGCTTTAAGATAGCAGCATTTTAGGTAATCATATAAATCATCAGCAATAGGAATAGAAAGTTAAAGGTAAATAAAAGCCTACGGATATTCTATCTGAGTTTATCTTATTAAGTATACTGTGTATCCTTAAACTTTTTAATGTTTTTCTGACTGTATCATTGTATTCATCATCATACAACCTCCATCATATGAAAACAAGACTAAGAGTCTACAGCCATGTAGCAGCTATGTGAAGCTGTAGTTAGAAACGACAAAAATGCTTCATCACCATGCTAACGTGCTCACAATGACAATCCTAACAAGTTCATGTTCAGCAGGTATAATGTTTACTATGCTCACCGTCTCAGTTTAACATGTTGGCATGCTAACTTTCGCTTATTAGCACTAAACACAAAGTACAGCCATGGCTGATAAGGAATTACCTTAGTTTTGCAGGTAGGATAATATAACAGTATTAGAGATCTTGGACAAATTGAAATGCTGACCTGATGACAGCATTAAATCAAAAGTGAATGGATCCCGAAAGTGATTACAATTTATCCCGAGTGATCATACAAAATTGGTTGGCAATCCATCCAATAGTTGTTGAGACATTTCAATCAGATGGTTGATGGAAAGTCAGGAGGATCATCAAAGTTGTCATGATATATCCTCTGGGGAACACACATATCTGTACCACATTGCATGGCAATCCATCCAATAGTTGTCAAGATATCTCACAAAATGTTAAATATGTCAACCTTCTGGTGGTGCTCTATTGAGGAAAAGTCAGGGGATCACAAAAGTCAGTGGACTTCATTATCAGGGGACCATGAATATCGGTACAAAAATGTCATGGCTGTCCATCCAATAGTTGTGTCTGGACCAAAGAACTGAACCTCACTGCCATCACTAGCTGCTAGTATGGTTATAAATGACCCCATATTATGTTAAATGATATTTGAAGTACATCATTGTCACGTGATGTTATGTCATGTTATGTCATGCTATTCCAATGTTGCATCATGTCAGATCACTTCATGGCACATTATGTTGCGGCATGTCAACAATTTTCTATTGTCACATAACATGTCATATTGTTGTGTTGTATAATTACTGTCATGTCACTTGACATTAAGCTGTGCTGTGTCGTGATGTTGTGGGATGTCATGTCACAGCATCCTCTACCACTTTTTCATTGAACTGACACAAAGCTGGAGCTTACTTCAGGTTAACACCAGCTGCAGTGAACTGTTAATGAAGTGCCTCTCAGCAGCTCATTACTTTTCATTAGGGAGAGGTGTCATGGTTGACGTCTTTGTCTGGAACAAAAAACAGATTCCCACTGAGATGGGCCGACAGTTCTTCCCTGTCGCGGTTAATTAAAATCCATCATGCTGAAGGGTTAGAGAGAGACAGCTAGATAGAGCAGATGAGGAGGAGGAAGTGTTGCTCGTCGGAGAACATTGTTACTCGACTTTTTCACCCGTTTCTCTGTCAAAATACTCCAGCTCAAACTACGCATTTCTGGGTAGCCGGTAGATATTTCCTGAGATAGTCTGAGTTTATAAAAAGAGGCTTCTTTTCTCACTGCTGACCTCACCCAGCGTAGTGTGATGTCATGTTAATTGGACCATTCTAAAAACAAAACTGATGACAGATGACACAACTACTTGTTTCCTGCTTCCCCCCCATATCATCCTGCTTCCCACAGAATATCATCTTGTGTTCTTGTGTGAGAACTTTCGAAGGCAATGTTACAATTTCCCTCTTTACTCGTCTTCTTTGAAGATAGACTACAATGCAATTCAGCAGAATTGCATTGTAGTCTATCTTCAGCTTGTGCAGAAGTACACATTGATCTCTGTGCCTCTTCTACAATGTTTTTCTTCTTGTATTATGTATGTTGAATACTAGGGCAAAATGACAGCTGTAGAAAAGAACTGTTGCTGTCTCTCCGAGGCATGATGCCTTCATAGCCAAAGACAGATTCATAGCAACATCTGATGGCTTTCTATCTTGCTAACAAACTGCTGAAGATATGTAACATCACTTTCCCTCATTATTTCAAAATGAATCAGACTTTCTGGCCACTAGGGGTCAACAGAATCAAGCAGTAAACACAAAAGTGACATCATCACCTTGTTAGCAAACTGTTGATTATTGAATCTACTTTTAACTCTGGTTTTGGTCCTAACCATCTTCTGAAGGGAGGCCCCGGCTCTTTAGCAACTAAATGCTCTTCTGTGTTCCCTAGCTAACTTTGTGTTCCCTTTGGTGCTGGGCTGGTAGTTGCGGTGGCTTTATCAGAGCCATTTTGCATAAAAAACAGCTGCTTTCTGTGGTTGGAAACAAAGTTCCTGAGGGAAATATCTGACTCTTTAGCAGCTTAAATGATAATATTGTCTGTTTGGTGCTGGTCAGCTAAGGTACGGGGGGGTTTATCAGAGCTTTTTTGCTGAAAATTGCTTGTTGTGTTGAGAAATGCTAATGAGAGTAGTGAGACTGAACCAAAATAGTCAAATTGTGGGCTGTAAAACCAATACAATTGGCTAGAATATGCTAAAACATTAGACCTGAGGGAAACTGCAGAGTATGGCGATAGTCTCATGGTTGCATTAGTATGAGCAACCCCTTGAACATTACACTTAGTAAGTTGATCAGTGGTTACTATAAAAATATTGATTAGAGCAGCTTTAACATAATGCTACATGATTTAATATTACAGACCCTTGAATGCATACATTTCCAGAATAAGGGATCCCACTGGGAGTTTAACCCTAACCCAGGCAGTGCTACCACCATGCTCATCCCACTGGGTTATGAAACCCCAAACTTGAAGTTACTTGGAAGGAAAACCTCCAAATTCATTATGTCAGATCATGCAGCAGCAAGCAGCATTTTATTTGTCTAAAACTGGAAACTGCACGTAGAATGCCAAACTTTACCAGTGACCTCAAAATAAACAGGCTGCGCTGGACGTGAGTTAACCACAGACTCCTGATCTTGTTTTCATTCTCCTGCCTGTGTTTGGTCTACAGTCTAATCATTCTTTCAGGGCTCTTATGATCATGTACCATCAAGTCTGGCTACACCCTTCCCTGTTGACTTTAAACATGACATGAAAAATATTATCAGCAGGGGAGGAGCCTGAAATTGGACATGTTTTCTGTCTATCCACCCACCTTTAAGGTGCAAAAATCCAATTCATTTTCTCAAATGAATCTAGTAAATATTTGAGAGACTTTAAGGTTTAGTGTTCCAAAATACACTGAAGGTGCAAAATATTAGATATATCTTCCTGATTACAGATTTTAGCTTTGTCTTAAAACTCTGTCTTAAAGTTTCCACCCGGTAATGTCAGACTGAAGTTGTGAGTTATTCTGAAAACAAACTGACCTCGATGATATAGTCATTGCCGTCTTTTCCGTGGACGGCCTTCACTGCACAGATGTCTAGGCCACCAAACATCTCAGCACAAGAGTCCACCCACATCCGATACCTGAACCACAGTGACACCAACAATTGATAAACCAATAATTAATGACCCAATAACCTTTGGAGATATCATGAAGGAAATCACAGGGCTAACGGGTACAAATAGGGTTGAACTATAATACTATAATATAAAACTTTAGAATGTTTAGGACAGTTGCATTGTCAGTATGTGGAAGTGATAGATTTAGCAAAAAAACTGATGTCTTTGAAAGTATTAAATATACAAAAGATAGTAAATTGTCTCAACAGGTCATCAATTTCCCATCTCTCTCTGAGTCAGCTCACCTGTCAGTCATTGCGATCTGTTCCAACATGGCAGAGCCTGTGTTAGCCTTCCAGTTCCCAGAGATGGACGTCCTCCTGCAAATCAAAGAAAAGCATCAAAAAAATGAAAGCAACGTGCCTCCAGTTAAAAAGCTGCAATACTCCACCAAAATGTAGTCACTCAAAACTCTTTCTTGTGCGGCTAAATAGAAAAGCTCATGGGAGAAGCAAACTTCAGTTCATCAGTGATGATGATCGACATCCACACCTACTTTATGTTTGTGTCAGAGCCATTTAAAGACATGCTTTCATGGGGCCAGGGGAAAATGAGATGAGATAAGGCTTGGCTACTCTGTTCCTCTGCTTTTGGTCAAGTCATTGTTTAGATATGGAGACTTGAAAGTTAAGAGGGTGTTGACTCATATTCTTTGTTGCTATATGCTCGGCTGAATTTACAAAACAAGGTCTCGTCCTTCCAAATGGGTGTGTGGATTTTAAGGAGGAATGGGACCTTGATTTTGTGAAAGTGCAGACATCTCAGAATTGAATAGTGATTCTTGATTTGTAATCTATAAATATATAAAATATATATAAAATAAACTATTAACTATAATATTATACATGAATCAACTACCACAACTTGCAATGGAAAATTGTTGTTTTCTGATCCTAACTGAGTGATGGGTGCTGATGTTTGCTGCCTATCTTAACCTTTACCTTAGTTAGGCTTGTTTCTAGAGTGTAGATTTGTCAGTCTTTTTCCAGTGCAGGAACCTTTCCAGGGGCCATGACCCATTTGAGGAACTCGGAAACTTTACCTGCGTTGTGACCACAGGACCCAGTGACACAGAAAGTTCCCTGCTCTGGGAGTAGTACTTTGTGATGGCCCAGGAAATATCAGGGTGTGTAAAAATCACGCCAATCTGTTATATACTATTTTAATCTGTTACCAGACTTATCTGACTGATCATCATGGTTTTTTAAATGTGGTGGAGACACAAACAAAAATGTACAAAAGAGTTCTTGTTTAGTTCCTGTGGCTCCATAGTTCCTGGAACTATTTACTATGTACTGTCAAATTATGGTTTGAATGCTGTTTCACAGTATTTAGAACAGTATGAAGAACAGTACATTTCTGATGTGGAAGTGGCAAAAACTGAACATACTGGAACAAAATACTAGCTTTATAGGCAGCTTCACTATATGATGCTGGTGGTGTGAAAAATCTTACATGTAAGCCTTGTAGTTGTTGCCAATCTTCTGGATGCGGATATCGTACTTGGACTGGACGTAGGGCTCGGTGGTAGCGTAGGTCCCCGCCAGAGCCACCACGCTGGTGATATCCTGGAAGTCCTGTTGGTTTTCAACTTTGATCTGTGGGAGAGACGCCACTCGTTAGGGAGCAGCCAATTAAAAAGCACGCAGTCAAAGCTGGCAGTGGCCGCTTAGAATCCCACAGGAATTTCACACTTGTACACTGGCGGATAATGAAGGGTCCCTGGATGGAAACTTTTCCAGGGGTGGCTTTGAACTGCGTCACCTCACTCGCCATCAAGTGATTAGACTGTGGATACAGACTGAGGGGAAATGATGCAATGGGAACATATCAACACAAAACATGGCTCTTACATAAAACTCAAAAGGTTTTTTTCACTTTAATTTCTAGATAATTAGGTAACAATGAGGTGTGACATTGTAACATAGTAAAGAGTTGCCTCTCAGTGGTAGTCTGCTAGACCCTCATTTATATATCTACACTGCATCTTGGATACAAAAGCTCTCGCTGGCTTCTTCACTACAATTCCCAGGGATCACCTGTCATTGCAACAGCCTTACTCTGATGTCTTCTTGGATTTCCAGTGGATGATGTTTCTGGAGGCGGTGCTGTTTTCTTTGTCTAATTTAACTATGATACACAGATCTATGAGGTGTATTCCATCAGGTCATGGGAAATGGGGCATCTTGGCAGATCAATTCATTAATCAGCATCTTAAATGTATAGCAAACTCTCAGAGATCAGTGTCTAAGATGCGAAATGATTCAGTCCAGAGCTTCAACTCACTCATCGCCATTCCTCTCACTGGTATCATCACAGTTCTACATAGCAGAAGTGGTAGGAAAAGTGAGGTGCCATCATGAAAAACAATAAACCAGACCAGGAAGCCCTGGATTTTCTTTTGAGTTCAAGTGAAGTGTGAGGGTGTAAAGGTCATCAGCTCGCTCTATAATGGTATGGAAATGTGACGGCAGTTGATCTAAACTAGATGTCATGTCCTCCTAATATAGAGTAAGTTATGTCCACACCATAGGCTACTAAACTGAATGTAAGTTGCATGACTCAAGGACGGATGTTGCAGAACATGGACATAAAAAGTTGCAGTTTGAACACAGTCAAAAGATTTAGGGTACTATCTCACCACTAGATCATCATAAAAGAAATAGCTAAGTTGTGCCATATATTCTGTAGAAACAGTTAAGTTGTGGACATAATAATCAATATGGAGTAATGAATTGAAAGCACAAATGGAAATTGGACACTTTGTGAGGTCTTAGGAAACAGTTTATTGTCGTGTTTATAAGGGTTTAAGTTTAGTGCACTTTCATACACTAACACATTCTGAAACCACAGAAGAAGAAATCCAAATTGTCGGGGCGGAACAAAGAAATCCCAAAGAGCCTTTAAAAATGATGCAACCCTCACCAAAAAATGAACAAGAGAACCCAAAGGCATAAAACAAATAAAGCAAAACTGAGCAAGAGCGAGAATGGCACCAAAACAATAAAAGTAGGTTTAAAGGTTTAAAAGAAGGAAGGGCAGCTTTGCTGGTTAATGTGGTCCAATAAACAGTGTTGTCACTTTGATGGGTAATAAAATAAAAACGATTGTTGGAAGCCACATAAAAAACTCTTCTACTGCAACTAAATCCATTAGTTTTTCAAATGAGCACAAAAGGCAGACTAGCAAATATTTTTAATTTTTCAAGCAGATAAACTACATGTGAGAATAAATAGAACAATTTTCTTTGAGATGAAGCCAAGAGTACAGCTGTAATATAGTACATATTGGAGAACCTAATTTATTAGGGAACAGCTGCTGACACAACTGATGTTGTCTTTGAACCTTTGTACCAGTTGCTGGTAAATGTTGATGTTCATTTATTAGTAAATCCCAAATAGTGGATACACTGTAGCTAGCATATAAGTAGAGGGTGCTACAGGCTAACAGCTGCTAATTTGACGTCACAGTAATATGGCATTAACAGCTTGTCACCTCCATAGTTTTATGTATTTCCTGTTAAAAAATACTGAAATGATGTAGTAAGAAGTTATTAAAAATGATGTTCATTCAGCTAACTCCCCTTATGGGCAGACCTGGGCAGAAGTTGAAACAGCAAAATCAACTGAATGAAGAGAAGTGACTCACAGTTCACAGCTCCAGAAGTAGAGCCTGATAGCTAGTGGCAGGTCCAGCTCTAAACTGTAAGCACGGAAATCCACCCAGAGAATTACGTCATTTCTCTGAGAAACTTAACAAACCGTAATGATGCAAACAGAAAGTAAAAAGGTAAGCCAGAGAAGGTGAAATACTGGCATAGAGATGAAGAACAGCGCCTGGTGGAAAAACTCATGCCATGCTGGTCAGTGCCCAGACTAAATGACATACTTGTTCAAATACAGTCCCTGACCAAAAACACGCAATGGGAAAATTGGGTATAAAGCTCCACTCTGCTTCTGTTATGTTGAAAATGTTTGTCAAATGAAGCAAGCAAAATGAGTAGCCACAATTTCTGCTCGCAGACTATTACATCAGAAACAAATATTATAAGTGATACTTATATTTATATTCCTCCCTGTCAACCACCTGTTGCTGTCCGTCATGTCAACAATGGTGACCGTGTAAATAAAGTAAAAAAAAACCCCAACAACAATGGGTTCCACCGCTTTGCATTGTGGGATACAATAGGCGAGGTAGACTGGTCCAGTTTATACTGCAGATTTTCTCCAAATCAGTACAACATCCAGGTATTTCTAGCATACTGCAGATTTTGCTTTTGTTTGCACACTCGCACTGGTAGTATAACAGGCGGATTCGAAAACAGCCATAGACTGTATATAAAGATGGACGGCATGACAGCTCCCCAAAAGTGAAGCCAAAACATTTCCATCGCCACCTGGTGGCTGGCTGAAGTATAGGTCCTAGCAAAGTCTATTTAAAGTTTGCTAACTTTAGTCCGGCATTAGTCACCATAAACTAACTGTCATGGCAGAACATGCAAGACTGTAGCAGCAAAACCTCTTAATGCATCAAACTGAGCGAGGGTGTGTTTTATTGCGTCTGAGCTCAATTTTGTCAGTTACGTTATATGTTGTCTCACAGGTTACATAGCTTTGCTTCGATCCTTTTGCCTTAATTTTGTTGCTGAAGGTAACGTTGCTTTGGAAGAACAGTGCCCTCTTCCTGTTTTGTGCTATAAAGACATTCAAGTCAACCTATTGGATCCCAGTGGAAAATGCTGAGTAGGGTTTCACAGATCTCTAATTTATTTTTACAGTAGCATTTGCGTAAGTGAATGTGATATTAGCAAGCTAGAAATGCAAATTCAATGGTCCACTCACAAAAGTAGTTACAATTACAGGTTTCTGTCGAAAGCAAACACAACAGCAATGACCTAACTCGCACATGTTCCATGTGTCTGTTCTCAGAGCTCTGTGAGGTCTAAGGGGTTAAACAGGGTCCTGCTCTACAAGGGCCTGCCAAGTTCCCCTTAAGCCTTATGGGAAATTCTATAGCATGTCTGGCTCCTGAACAGGAAACCAAACCCATCCAAACAGACGAGGGCAAAGACATATAGGAAGTGTCTCCCCCTGTGAATCCAAATAACTGGCCGGAGAGAGAGCTTGAGAGAGAGAGAGAGAGAGAGAGAGAGAGAGAGAGAGAGAGAGAGAG